>JBCAUA010042216.1:0-11908 GCA_038406235.1 Peronia verruculata
ATGTCAGGGACTACGTCTTTTCACAGCAACATGTCAGGGACTACGTCTTTTCACAGCAACATGTCAGGGACTACGTCTTTTCACAGCAACATGTCAGGGACTACGTCGTTTCACAGCAACACTACGTCGTTTCACAGCAACACTACGTCGTTTCACAGCAACATGTCAGGGACTACGTCGTTTCACAGCAACATGTCAGGGACTACGTCGTTTCACAGCAACATGCCTGCCATGGTCTTCCTTTTGGTCTTATTTTATTTTAAATTGACAACAGAGAGAGAGAGAGAGAGAGAGAAAGAAATGGGCGTGGGGAGGGGAGAGCATCTTCAGATGACCAATCATAAGTTGACAACGTGATCCTCTTATACCTTCTTTCTGAGTATGATGGTCCTGGTAATTTGAGGACTCTGTGACACAGAGTTTCGCCCCTTGCCTGATCTGTCTGGTGTTCCCGTAGATGTACGTCAAAAGTTATTCCCTGCATGTTTGTTTGTTTGTTTATTTGTGTTGGGGTTTAAATGTGCATCCATGGGAAACATCCCACTAACGGCGGGCTTTCACCGCCTGCAGGTGTTTGTTTATTTTAGGTCTTTCACTCTTGAAGTGCCAAGGGTTCTTCGATATGCCGAACCGACATAAGAGACCTCGGTAATTTATTTGCCCTTATCCGAGAAGGCTAGACGTCCAATTTCCCTAGAAAGCCAGGGGACCAATGAGTTACCTAAAAAAAAAAAAAAAGCTGGTTTTCCTGCCTGCAGGTGGGAGCTGAGAACTCACTTATATACCCGGGGCCACACGAGGGTGTCCTGTCTGCCTGCGCTGTGTCAAACGTGTAAGATCAGAACACACGAATGTCTAGCACAGTGAACAAGTACAAGGCTATCAGTTCAAGGATTCGTACATCATCCATTTGAAATGTCTTTATCAAAGTCAGTCAATGATTGTGGACTTCTCCAAACTCTGATAACTTTCTCCACGCTTGGCAGTCGCTGGCCTCTCAGGCTATCACCACATTTCTGATTAGTGAAAAATTGTCGATACAATCAGAACATTTGTGTGACCGACAGTTTGTTGGTTATCAATCATGTTTTTTTTTTTTAGTTTGAACTCCCTGGACCAGACAATGCACAATAATGATGGGTAAGTTCTCCCAAATTGATAGTAAGACCGCAGTGTGTGAGTGAAACCTTGAGCGTGTTAGTTAAGTAACATCAAAGATAACTGCAAAAGTCCGCGCACACGCTCCTGCCCACCCGACAGACAGACAGACAGACAGACAGACGGACAGACAAGACTGGAGCCAAACAGAATGCCCAGAAATTGGCCAGTAAACTGTGAAGGTACACAAAGCTTCTGATACTCCAGCTAGTTATCGATAGCGTCTTTCAGCATTTGAGAATCACAGCGTATTTCTTTAACCAGAGTCAAAGACTTTTAGGACATGTTTGACGAGGTGTTAATTGTCACGTGAGGATCAAGGCCAAGACTCGGTTGCACGAGAAGTTGATCTTTTTCACAAGATAATCAGTCAGTATTATTGTGGTAATGTGTCAACGCGCGACATATGAAGAGTGAGGGACAGTTTTGAGCCTGAGCTGGAGCGATGCCGTGTCCTCACAAAGACAGAGACCTCGGAATGCTACAGAAAATTTAATTCCTGCCGTTTCTTCTCTCGTGCGCAGTGTGGTGGTCATGACATTACGGCAGGTTATGTCTGCCACTGATGACCAATGCAGGAAATGTAGTGGGTACAGAAACTGCCTGGATAGGGTTGGATAGTGTCACCAGTTCTGAGATCGACCTAGCCGATTTGTGTTTTAGCGCTGAGTTGCGATGTTTGGCATCTGTCAGCTTTTCAACCACTTCATGTCTCCTGGCTTTCCCGATACTTCATGTCTATTGTAGATGTACGGTATTTGTGTCGCAGATTCTCACTATTTTGTTTTAAAGCTCCAACTTTGGCATTTTGTTGTCAAATTCCCTGGTCCGTTATCTCCCTTTCATGCCGTCTGCTCGCCTGTCACAATAGTCATGAAAGTGTGACAGAAATAAAAACTGGGTCATTTTGCCCGGTGATTCTCTCAGCCAAATGTCACCACGTGACCAGGAAACCATTATTCTCATTGTCTTACATTTCGCCTGCCTTCTTCTGTTGACCTACTGACCTACTGACCCCGTGTCCACTTATTGTCTGCCAGGGCAGTTTGGGAGATGATGCTCTGGTTTGGTTCTGTATGGGGAATTCCCAACTGCAGGTCCGCAGGGCTGGGTCGGTCAGATACCAGGGGTTGGTGGGGCGCAATGCCTATGGTCGGGGAGGTAAGCATTTGTTCTACATCAAAGTGTCGCGGGTTCGAATCGGGAGAACGGGCAAGAATAGAACCTGCTGGCTTCTTGCCTCCTCGTCCCTCCCCCCACCCCCGTCGCCCTCCCCCGAGCTAAACGCTCTCCGAGCCAGGAGGAAACTACGCCGGTATCCTGACTGTAAGTTGTGCACATAAAGGACAATTGACCGTTAAGAATACCTGGAAGAGTAGGCGGAGCCGTCAGCGTTGGGACAAAAGCTTTCCAAAGCTCTGGAATTTGTCCTTCTCCAAGTTCTACTGACTGAACCTAGCGCCGCGCCCACTTAAAGCCGAGATAATCCTACACCTGTCAGAGAATGGCTTTACGTGCAGGCCAATGTCAGAGGCTTAGTAAGACAGTGATTTTGTCTTGGCATCTGTGTTATCTTAATCACGTCATACTGCGCCCGTCTGTCAGATCAAGTCTAGTGTGTGTGTGTGTTGTTTAAAATGCACAATATGAAATGTCTTTATCAGTCTTAATGTCATGTCTGATCGCTTTTTGTCCCATTTACCAGATAAGCAGCTTGTCAAACCCACCCTCAGCCCAGCAGACCCTCGAGGCCTTAACTGCACCATAATAGAACTGTTCAAATCAAACACGGCGTTAGAAGCACTTATCAAGTTACAGTATTTTATCTCTACAGGTCAGATCGCGAGCAAAAAGGTCTCAAACTAGAGAAGAATCCACGTCCTTCCTGAGAGATTTTAACTATATGTCACACCGATACTCTGTTCACCAACCCAAAGTGTACGACAAGCGTGCGCACCTGGAGGTTGCTTGTTTTGGATGATTAAAGTCAATGTTATACTCACAAGTCAAAGAAGACGTGTTTGATGTTTAGAACGGGTCATTCTATCGAAGGTACGATTGGGATCAAACACTCTATCTAGCCAGTTTACTTTTCAACAAGTATCGCCTTTTCAGAATAACATCAAACACGTAGGCTTTCGGCTTGAAGTGAGTAAAAACACAGATCTTTATACAACAATGCTGTGTGTCAAATTTCATTGGGATGCATCCAGTAGCTTCGACTCCATAAGTCTCTGGTGGGTTTTGCAGCAGATTTACAGTAAGAAAGATGCGGCAGGCAGTATGTGTCATGTTCCTCTGTCAGTAGAGATATCCAAGTGTAGATCTGGCTCTCGGACACCACAACTGTCAGGCTGAGATTGGGACGTGCAGGGTGGAGATTCATTAGGATAATGGATGTTGCAGGGCCAGCAGGTGACAGTTAACGCAGCGCCTTCCTCCCCCCTCCTCGATCTTGTATGTGCCAGGGGCCGACGTATTGCTGTGCTGCGGCTCATTCATACTTTGGTGGGAGTGATACGCTCCTGACAGTTAAGGGCCCTCTGATGGATGGGCACGCGCTGTAAGGCCATTGGTTCATCAGCTGGTTCAGAACGAAGCTGGGCGGTGGCCGGTGAGATGTCTGGATTTACAGCCACACGCTCTCTCTCTCTCTCTCTCTCTCTCTCTGTTTTTTCAAGGTTGTTATTATTGTTGCTGTTATTACTGCTGTTGTTGTTTTGCATTAGCAACACAATATTCTCTGCCTGGAGGTGTCGTGAGGTGTGAACTGTGAGCTCTAAGAATCCCAATATTTTGCAGAGCCGCACCCCATCCTTGCACTTATCCGCCTCCTGCTCAAACTAACAATAACACAAGGCTTTTGTATTAAGTTACATCCTGCGCAACACCAGACAAAAGTAGGTCATGGCGTCACCCAGGGTCAAAGACTTTGTGACCCGAGCCGAGGCGACCTGTTGACATCAGCAGGAAAACTCCGGCATTGTCGGCGCTGCCACTGTGAATGTCAGACCAGCGCTAGCGGGAGGGAGCAGGGTGGTGGTGAAGTGGCTAGAGAGAGAAAGAGAAGGGGGAGGGGGGGGGGAGGAAAGAGAGAGAGACAAAGCGAGAGAGAGAAAGAGAGAGAGAGAGAGCCAAGTAGTTCAGAGAGTGGAGCCTCTCCTACCCGACCACAGAGCCATGAGGTCAGTCTCTGGTCACATGACAGCCCACTCAATGTTTAGTCCAAGAGTTGTGTTGTCAGTGCGTCCATTTGGCCCCTGGTACAGAAATACAGCCCTGTGATTACTTTTATCTGTTTTTATCTGTGCCCACACCACATGTACACGTACTTCTTTTCCTTGCAAAGTCCACTCCTATCTGGTCTCAGTAATGAAACGAACAGCTGTCCTAGAATTTGTTTCCAAAGAGCCGACACCTCTGGTCTGGATGAACTTCTTGTTGCAGTCTATGGAAGCCCACTCTTTAAAACATCTTTGACTAACACGTTAAAAAAAAAAGTCGATTTCGGTGGGTTGAGCTATAACCGATCTGTATTCAGTTCAAAGTAGTCAATGCAAAACCTCCCCATACATTGCATAGACAAGGCCAATAACTGGTGTTGTCTGCATTTCCAGACATGTGCAGGCTGCTAAGTGATCTGCCCTTTTCTTTGAGGGGTTTCTAGCTTTTGGTGATCCTGGTCGATTTGAGATTTCCTGCTGTGTGTTTATGAACCCTGAGCACTTAAGTTGTATCAGCCAGGGGCGGAACTTGTCAACCTTATTGCGAGCTCACTTCTTTCTTGCTCTATCTCCATTTAAAAAAAAAAAATAATCTTTGGAGATATGTTAGTCAGATGAAAGAGGGACAGTAAATCTGCCATATAATTTAATCATTTCACCCATCACCTGCCCAAATAGGCATATTTTGAAAATCATTATGTCCTATCTCCTATGTGCAAAAACCAGTTGCTAAACATAAAACATCAATTTTCTCAAGATGCCAAAAATGGAGACAGAGCAGCAGAAAAGTGAGCTTAGGTGATGAGGAGGAGAGGTGGGGAGATGAGAGCCAGTGTCAGATTGTTGTTCAGTGCTGAAATGTGTGACTATGGGGTTTAGAGATACCTGTATCTTACATCACTGTATTTGCTGGATAGGCAAGAGTTGAGTTGCTGGCTGTGATATTATGTTTTGTTATGTTATATGTCATGAGCTCACTTCTTTGTTGCTCTGTCTCCATTTTTCACATTTTGAGAAAATTGATGTTTTATGTTTAGCAGCTGTTTTTGCACATGTGTAAGGAATCATGGTTAAATATATTGTTGTGTTGGGTACACATGTGAGGGTGTGAGCAGTTGGGCAGATTGTTTACACTGAGCCTATGCAAGTGTGTGTGCATACGCCCCTGGAAATATTGCGTCATTGAACGTATGTGATATACACTATGCATTTTGTGCAAAATGGTGTAGATTTTGTGTGTGTGTATTAGGTCATGCTGTATACTGTTAGGTCACATTTTTATGTTTGTTTGTACCAGATGTGACCCAGAGAGAATGTTTTAGCAAGGACTATAGGCTTGTGGAAAATTCCAGTAAGAAAGAGAAAGAGAGAGTTCTGGTTTTTAGATGGGCCAGCACCTATATAAAGGCTCGAGCAGAGAGCGAAGTGGTTGCAGTAAGAAAGTAGAGTGCAGAGAGAGCTGTGTGCATTGGAATTAGACAGCTGCCCTGAAGCGTGTATTATTATCAAGCATCTGCAATAAATTCTGTATTGTTTTGACGTTGGAGATTTCTGTTGTTGTTTCTTCACCACTGTGTGCGTCTCATCTGTATCCACCACCTGATCGCCACTTACAACATCATGACTCATACCCATTCAACATCAACACCCAGGAAGCTCATGGCAACATGAGGGATAGGACAAAATGATTTTCAAAATTTACCAGTTTGAGCAAGTGATTGGTGAAATAATTTCAGTATATGATAGATTTACTATCCCTCTTTCCTATGACATAGAGTTCTCCAAATAGGCAAATAGCCCAAAAGTGGACACACAGCAAATAAAGAACTGAGCTTACAATTTATTTGGACCTGAGTAATGGCCTGGCTGTTGTAGTCTGTCAGCACTGAGTTGTTTTTTCCTTGTTTGTTCCACAGATGGTTGGCCGCAGGACCAGTGAGACAGGAGACAGACAGACGCTGCTGGAGTTTGCCCCCAGTCATGTGTAAGTGGTGGATAGACTAACTGCTAGTTTGTCAGTTGGAAAGCAGACTGAACATTGAACATTGACACACCAATGGCATTGGTGTACATGGCAACACTAGCTCTTGTTGTGTATGACGGCTGTGGTCAGAAAACTTGCAGGTAGAGATAGACCTGCCAGATAGACAATGGTCTCCAGAGGAAGAGTTGGTCCTTTCATAAGATGTTTTGGCTTTTAAATTCCTGACATCTTCTAGAACCCCAGCCACACCCAGGGCATGACTGCTGAAGTCCATCACCCACTTTTTTTTTTTTTTTTCCCTCAGCGTATCTTTGGGATTAGAACCAGTATTGTTTGGTTTTTAGTCCAAATGTAGTTGACCGAGGTATTCTAACCATTCTGCTGTGTGTGCCGCTGTTTTTGTGATATAACTTGTTCTATTTAAATCAACCATCCAACATCAGGTGGTGTAGGGATCACGTCATTCCTTTTGTATCAGATCCAACAGGGAGAGTTGTCTGCTGCTGTTGCTAGCTCATGCTATACTATGGGGCTTCAAAAAGTTTCCCGACTTTAACTTTGGAAAGGTTAGCTCTGTTCACATGCCCACACAACAGAAAGAAGAATGGACTTCTGGGTAACAATTGAATCATATGGTGTAATTGTGTTGTGGTTTAGTCCAGACTTCACCCATTGTACTCAGTTACTCATAGAGCTCAGTTACCATTCTGTATCGTTTGAAATGGATGTCCCCAGTTAGAGCAAAGAGCAAGCATCAGATGTAGTTAGTATCTTAATAGACTATATCATTCACACCTTTTTTGTTTCCTCAGGTGATGCAAATTGTAGACATGCCCTTTTTCCTTTCTATTGTGAGGATATAATTTGAACCAATCTTCTATTTCCCCAGTGTCCCATGTGAATGGCCAGGTTCTCTCTTCACTTCTTCTCACATCTTCCTGTTCCCCCCCCCCCCCCCCCCCCCCTGATAAATTTGTATCTTTTGATTTGTGAACTGAGTTTGTTTCCTGAGTGAGAATCAGTGGCAAATTTTTATTTTCATCTTTCTTCTAGATCATATCAGTTCTCATTTTTGCCGCAGATGAACTCTGATTTTTTTTTGTTCCATGCTTTTGTGCATGTGCACAAAGGTTACATAACATCTTTGTATATTGTACTGATAGGCCTTATTGCTTATGAGGTTACATCGACATCCTAGGGGTCATTAAAATGACATCGATACAAGAGAAAGTCGACATAAAGAGATAAGAACTACATAGACAAGGGAAATTAGTCGGTGATTGAACAGTAGTATATGAGACACAGCACGATGAAATCAGACATTCGTCAACCTTGGAGCAATTACATGTTTCTCAACAGTGAATCAATTTTAACACAAATTTTAGAACTCTTTTATGTTAATCAAAAAATGCATTTCAGAGTTCAATTTGATTGAATACATTGAGTAAAAGCTCAAAAATTGTAATTTAGTTGCATTGCTTAGTAAGGATTAAAAAAAAGTGATCGGCCATCTTCTCACTAAGGTCAGCTGCAGCAGCAGGTCACCTCCATTGCCTTTAATTGCAACATCTTGATTTCTTTTTTAAGGTGGAAGAGAAAAATTTCACACACACACACACAGAAATGAATAATGTTCACAGTGATACCGATAATTCCATATGCTCAACATTTGATGAGAGCCTGATATCATCGTGTCGTATCTCATATAGTTTTGTCACTTAGAATTTATATGTCAAGTAGTGACCCCTGAATATTATATCTCATTCTCTTGGGGGTGGAGTGGGGAAGATAGCAGGAAAATGGTTTGGGTGAAGTAGATTACAATCAATGCCTTTGTTTTCATTGCTGACAAGTGGTCTATATCTATCAGTGGACTGGTATGAAGACTACAGCTCTCTACGGCCCGGACACACTTGAGCCACATTCCTGCAGATGCAAACCCCATGTATATGCTCACTGTACAGCACCTGGTGTGTCCACCAATCTATTGTAGTTAGTATTAGTAATACAAGCAGTAGGCCCAGTAATTAGTCCAGCTCATCAATGTTGTAGCTGTTCCTAAAAATGTGGGCCTGCCACACTAGAATGTCCTATTGGCCCATACAGACAAGTGAATCCTGCTAGAGACAGTTACTCATCATTCTTTACCTTTACAGTAGACTTGTGTTGACAAGAACCTGAGTGTGTGCTGTGTGTACTAATCATATAAGGAGGAAAAACTATCAAGCATGTCAATATAGGAGGAATAGCAGCAAAGTAGTGTCGATATGAGGGGATTTTATATCTTAGTAATATAGAGGAGAAAACTTGGGACCCCAACACCATGTGGATATAAGAAGGTGGCCACAGGTGATGTTGAAATATGATTATGGTTTGTGTTGTTTTGTTGCAAGGTGGGCCATGTGGTTTGTGATTTCATTATTCAGCAGCTCCAGTAAAGCTGTGAAACCGCTCAGCTCGAGTTAACCGGTCAAGTTGTGCAATCGTTCAGCTTTAGCTGACCTGCTGTTTGGTGTGCAGTTAGTTTTGTACTGACTGAAGTTTTTCTCTCTCCCATGGCAGGCTGGAAGACGAGTGGTTCCCCGTGGAGAGAGGTCAAGTCATGTCCGAGGTTGCCCTGCCTCTAGCCAGCTTACCATTTGACACAGTCACCAATCTGCATGCTTGTCTCTACCGCCGGCACCGGTTTCGTAAACACCGCAGAAAATAGGTCGGCCACTTGTGCGGGCAAGCTGGACAAGGAGTGGTAGGATGGGGGAAAAGTTGTGGTGGGAACTGAGGCCAGAGATGTGATACAGCAAGTCATCACCTTCAGCATCAGATGTTCATCTTCTACTACAACACAATGGCTGAAATATTTCAGCTGCCAAAGTCATTATACCCTCATTAACATGGCACTGTTTCTTTGTATCTGTAAGTGTATGTTTTAGTTCATGTGTGTGTGTCTATGGTTTTTTTTTTTTTTTTCTGTTTTGAAGTACCACTCTGCTAATCGGGCACATTATGAGAGATTTCTGAGCAGTGTGGGCTGGCAGAGGGTGAAGTGTGTGGAAAGTCAGTAGTTCAGTGATCACATCAGCACATTTATTTATTGATCATGTGTGTGTGTGTGTTGTAAATATCTACTTAGAGATGAGAGGTTGGACACTGCTATCAGTCAGTCAGTCAGCCCAGAGCTCAGAGACAGGGGAAGATGTGTAACTATCAGTTACTGCACTGTAAGATTCCCCTTAGCCTTGGCTGAGGGAAGGGACAAACCTCTGTCTGTCTGTGTGAGTGTGTGCGCACGCTGTGTGTGCTGCCCATCACTAGGCCTATGGGTGTTGCTTTCAATTCTACAACATCTGACTGGTGGGTGTGGCTGGCTCTGTGGGTTTGCTGGGCTGGCTGGGTGTGGTTCTGACCGCTTGTATGGCTGAGGGGACGTGTGGATGTGACCTGTTGGTCAGCAGATTTGGCTGTGGACACAATACTCCCACTGTCTGTCAATGAGTCTGTATGCATATGTGTGTGAGGCAGGGAGAGGTTCAGGGCTTTATTATGTGGCTGTGCCCAAAGATCTATCTATTTGCCACCATGTGGTTGCTGGGGGTGAGTCATTGTTTCAGCCAGTGAGGTTGCTTCCCTTTGAGAGGCACAAGAGGTGTAGGACAAACATTGCAAAGAACGGGAAAAATACACACTTTCCTCTTGTTACTTGAACCACATGATGTACAAAATGATGAACAAATGTATCACAATAAGAAAAAAAAAAATTTGCATCATAATTCATATGGTGAATTTTTCATAATTTTTGCTTTGACTTGTGCTTCACATAGCAGGTGAAGAATGATTTTTTTTTTTTCCCTTCTTTCCAATGTTGGTGTAATACTTCTTGTAGGTACTGGGCAAAGGGAAGTCATTTGAGATGTGACACAATATAATGAGGCTCTCATCGAATTTTGAGCATACGGAGTTATTGGTATCATTGTGAAGATTATTCAGTTCCATTTCTGTGTGTGAAAACATTTTTCTTCCACCTTAAGTAGAAGTCGAGATATTGGCAATTAAAGGGGGGTGGAAGTCCCACAAAAAAAAATAAGGTTTTGGGACTAAAATATCAAAAATGGTTTTTGCTATTTTTACACACTTTGAACTGTGCTCATACCAGAAAAACAGTGAATGGGGCCAGAAACATAAGCTCCAAAATGGCACCAACACAGCACCACTAAATGAGTCTACAGAGAGATTATGAAAATTCATTTATGATTTTCTCAATATGTATGATTTCTTTACTTTTTTCCCCTAAGGCTTTTTTATTTCACAACCAATTGCCTTCAAATTTGGAATTTACATCCTCCATAGCATGTGTTTGAATAATATGCATCGTTTCTCTGAATCTCATTTCAGTTTTTGAAGGAAAATGGGATATTTGGTGGAAAATTGCGAAAAATTTTACAACTGTCAATATGCATATTTCAACAATTTATAAAGAATATTCTGTGATATAAACAAAAACAAATGCTAATTTTCAAAACACAAAATCCAATATGGCTCATTGTCTTGGCAACCGGATGCAAAACAATTTTTTTTTTTTCCCCCACACTTTTCCTCTAAATTGGACATGCTGAATCCGAATTGGACTTTAATTGATTATTATAAATCCTTTTTAGGCCATGCCACTAAATGACAATTCTCGGCTTCTACTCAGTCTGATTTAACAAATTTAGCTCTAAAATGTCATGTTTGGATTGATATGGAATGGTTCTGTGAAGAAAAAAAAATTTAAAAATAGCGTGCCGGTGGTCTCAGTTTGACAAGTGCCTGATTTCATTGTGTCATGTCTCGTTTGGTTGATGATCAAGATGGCTTATTGAGAAGTGTTGTAAATGTGGTAAGCTTTGAGAGTGGAGGGAAGATACATGTACCTCAGGTCTATTTATGTTTTGAGACCAGCTAGCTGTGAAAGAGATGGTGGAGAAGTTGGTCCAGTAGTTGAAGGGACACAGTTCAACAGTGTGTAAGAACAACAGTGCCAGCCCATAGTCACATTTGAGAGCTCAGTTCTTTAGTGCTCTTTAGCCATTTTTGGGCTGTTTGGAGAAATATATGTCATACCAGTACGAAAGAGAGATAGAAAATCTACCACGTAATGTATTCATGTCACCAATCCCTTGTCCAAACAGGTAGATTTTCCAAATCATTTTGTCCTATCTCATATATATATCTGGCCCTCCAGAAAATTGCATCTCTTGCAAACGCATTTGGTCGTGATATCTGCCCTTTGCCGTGTTACGGGTGCGATTTTGTATCTCACTGCAATTTTTTTTTCAATTTTTGCCTTTTCCCCGTATAACTGAGTAGAAAAACAGCGAATTGGTCCATTAACGAACACACGATCAGTCCTCTAGTGATCATAGGTAGTGTCCCTTTTCAGTTGGCGATTTTTTTTTATGTTCACATGACACTGGAGAGCAGTAGATTTATACAGTCGACTCCACTTGTAGCGAAGTCGGTTGTAAAGATCTTCGGAAGTAGCGATGTTTTTCCGTGGAACGGGCAC
>JBCAUA010042227.1:0-11908 GCA_038406235.1 Peronia verruculata
ACTTCCAACACATTTTCAGCATTAAAAGATTGCTCAACTCAAAAATGTGGATTTTGGCTTTCACTGCCGACCTTGGCTTAATACCACAATGAAGAATAGGATCATACTCTTACGTGCACTGATATGTTAAATCAGCCTGGTTGCGAACCAGATATGGATACTGAACTCTAAATTCTCTAAAGTACAAATGCAAATGCCACCAAAACGTCCTGTGCATACATGGATCATACTAAAATACAACAGAACCATTAAGCAATATATTGACTTCCAGGAAAATCGTTTTTGCAATAGTAAAGAGAAAACACTCTCCAATAACAACAGTCTCTAATCTCTTTAATACTGGACTGCAATGAACAATTAATTTGAATTAAAAGGCATTTACAAGAGACCATATAGAAAACTTTTACAAAGACACATACCTTAGCCCAAATTGTGCAGAGCTCGTCAGAAAAACATTACAGGGCGTTAAGTGCCATAAGGAAGGGCAGTTACATAAAATGCTGCATTGTGCGTTAGAGTTTACTTGGGCGTATATAGCAACATATTCTACAAGCACAATTTCAATTTACTATACTACGTGCTCTTTAAAAAAAAAGATATTGTATTGTCACACTGATGTGTGTTTCAAAATATGCCAAGGCCACACTCCGGTTCCGGACTGACTCTACAGTATAGCAAATAATAAAACAACCCGCTGTCTTAACCTGCTGCGACCCTCGACTAGCGCAAGGCCACCCTTACCCTAATATGTAGGTCCGACGAGAGGGTGACGGTCCTCCCTATAGCAAACATGCATGAGACCCTTGACCAGCACAAGTGCACTCTAGCTCTATAGTATAGTCAATTCGCTATTTATCGAAGAGACCGGAGTATAGTCACTTCGTAAAAACTAAAATGTATTTTTTTAAAATTAAAAATACTTTGTCATGGACAATAGGAACACTGACATTTAAACTGCTGTAGGCAAACATGGGCAAGGTTGCTAAGGACAGTTCAGTCGAGACGTTCTGTGGAGACGTTTTTGTCTTCTTCAGCAGCTAATCAAGGTGGATGTGACCAGGACCTCAATGTTATTACAGTTTTTATTCATTTTTATTTGTTATTATTACCCTAATAATACCCTGATAAATAAATTAACTCGTTTGACATTATTACCTTCCCGGCCGACATTGTGCCTGATTCACGCGATCTACTTAAATTTTTCTGTATCGTTTTGGGAAAATTGTATTTCTTAAGTTAAACCAGATAGTAAAGGAACAATTTGAAATTTACTGACGCCCTTTAAAATAACATACTCTAGAACTTCTGAGTAGATGAAGTGAGAGGTCGGATATACACGTAATTTCTATAAATATAGTATAAATCCTGTCATCTGTACCTAGAGACTTTGTCGTGAACTGCATTGAAATATTTCACAGAATGTCCAGAATGTTCAGAACAGTGCAGTCAGACACGTGGAGGAGATGGAAACTGTGATGTCACAGATGGAACTTGTACTGATGGATGTCAGGATGGTTACCTAGGTGATCTATGCATACAACGTAAGAAAATGTTACACACAATATTTTAAAATTAAGATGACTGTCCACCGGGAACTAATCCAATAGATCAAGAAAGTGGAAAAGATGTATGTAGAATTTTGAATTGAGTTAGTAAAAGAAACTAATATCCCTAACCAAATTGTCGAGCCCGCTTGGCTCTTCGTAGGGACAATAACGTAAGAAATGTCATTGGTATCTGCGTCACTAATGTGTTGTTTTATAGGTTCGATATATTCAGGCAATATAACTGGGTAGAGAAGGAGCCAGGGATAGGGAAGGATAATGCCAATAGAGCGATTATTCATGCTTTTTTTTTTTTTTTTAATTTCAGTTTGATAGTGTGATACCCATGGTAGAAATTAAAAGTCATACCGCATATCAGCCGTGAATATTAACCAAGAACAACTAAATGTTGAAAAAGGTTATTATCTTTACGGCAGTAGCTTGATCATGTGTCTGGTCTTGCAGGTTGCCCAGCTGGTAGATATGGCCAGGAGTGTACCTCAACCTGTAGTCCATTCTGTTTGCCATTGGAACACAACAGCATAGAATCTTCTTGTCATCATGTCAATGGCACATGTCATCTGGGATGTCAGACTGGGTATATGGGAGAACTATGTGAGACCGGTAAGTCATGGTGCCCTGTAACTATCCACCGTTATAATTTCAGTTATTACCACTATCATCGTTATTGATAAGCGTTTTTGCCCTGTCTGAGGCTGCCTGTCTTCCTTGCCAGTAGGCGCTTTAAACAGTTTATATCTCAGAGGACTCTTCATCTCGCACCACTGGCGCCTAATAATTTTCCATGAGATTGCTTTCCTATATTATTTGTTTGTGTCTGTCTTTGTTTTGATTCTCTTTTCTTGTGGTTTCTTTCACGTCACTCGCCGCCCTTAATATATTATGACAATGCCATACCACTTCTCTCTATAGATATTCAGTAATAGGTTACTTCTCACTTATTGTTAGGTCTGATTATGCAATTCTGTGTGAGTTGTTTTTTTTCTCCTTCTTTTTTCTTTAAAGACCTGCCCTTTCTGCGTACAAAATGGTATCTAAAAGGGATTATGTCCATTCTATCGTGTTTGACTAAAGGTCATTGTAATGAATCATGGTTAAATGTATTATTAGGTGGAGTAAACGTGAGCTCATGATTGTATACACTGAGCCTATGCAAGTGTGTGTGCATATGCTGGCCCGTGGAAATATTGCGTCATCGAACGTGTTTGAGATACTCTCTACGCATACTTTCTGCAAAATGGAGTCTGCGTAGTACATCATGGTGTGTCCTGCGTCACGATTTGATTTGCGTTTATACCGGCATTGACCCAGAGAGAATGCTGTAGTGACGACTAGAGGCTTATGGAGAGTTCCAGAGAGAGACAGAGAGATAAAGAAACAGAGAGAGGGTTCTAGACGGACCAGCATCTATATAAAGGCTCAATCAGAGAGGAAATAATTGCAGTAAGAAAGTAGAGACAGCTGCCCTGAAGTGTGTATTATCAAGCACCTGCAATAAATTCTGTACTGTTTCGACGCTGCAGATTCCTGTCGTTATTTATTCACCACTGTGTGCGTCTCATCTGTATCCACCGCCTGATCACCACTTACAACGTCACGAGTAACACCCATTCAACATCAACACCCAGAAAGTTCGGACAGTCATTCAACGGGTGGCCTAGCCCTCTGTCATCCAGGATTTGGCTCCACCTGGCTGCTATATGCAGTCCTAGATCATCGCTGTATTATTATATAATATATAGACAAAAAGTGCATACGACACTTGATCATAACCTCTTCTAGCAAAATCACGAACCCCAATGCCAGGAATTGATATTAGATGATCACGATGAGGAGAAAAAAACAACAACAAACAAACAACTGCTGATCATGCAGATTCAAAGTGTAAGGGTTCTAAAATGAATTTCCATGTAATATAAATATTGAAATTTTCCTCTCTTTCTGCTGCTCCAGATCTCAGTTGTGGACTTTGTTCCATAGTAAAGGTCAAGACACTCTTAAATTGAACAAAAAAGAAAGGGGTGGGGGGGGGCACATATAGGCCAGTACTTACCCTCTGGGAGCCTTCATAATGATGGGGAGTAAGGAGGAAAACTCGAGAAACTATACAGCTAGAAAGCCGATAAACGGCAACAAGAGACACAGAAATCATGGAAAGGTCTATAACGGTAACATGTAGGGTTTTGAGGGTGAAAGCCGAACAAAAATTCTACATGTTTATTTTTTCGATGTAAAAACAAACAAAAAAATTCAATGCCCGGTTTTTTGACAGTATTGTGTTGTCTACTTATGTACATTAATTTTTTTTTTGGTTTCGAAATCGATTCTAATTAACTTTATACCAAAAATCGGACGTATGTGCAGTCCATTCGGGTGGTAAAGTTTAAAGAAACTTTGGTTTTTAGATTGAAAAAAACCGGTCAAATTTGATTTATATGTTTTTGTTTCTTTGTTTTTTTGTGTTTGTGTGTGTATGTATGTGTGTGAGTGTGTGTGTGTGTGAGTGTGTGTGTGAGTGTGTGTGTGTGTGTGTGTGTTACATGACATTTTTATAAATTTCTAGAAAATTTTCTATGGTATTGGAAGAGTTAAAAGTATGTACGTTTTATGGATTATGTCAAACAACATTTTCACTAAGTTTTAGCAATTTCCATTAAACTTGGCGGTGGAGATCGATATTAAAATCAGTTAACTTAGACTAAATTCGAGCATGGCGACGTTGCCTTAGCAACCGTATGTAAATGTCGATTTTCTTTTCAATGCGTTTCTTTAATGTTAACTTGTCAAGTTCGATTCAAAAGATTAAGATATTCTATCTTTAATTTGAAACATCTCACCTCTAGGACGCCCCCCCAGCCCTTAATAATAATATTATTATTTATTATTAATTTGATTTTGGACATCGTATTCTTACTAAACTGTGGATGAAAGTTTGTATTTTTCTGTAATGTGTCATTGTGGTTATGAATAGTTCCAATGACACATGTACACGCTAACGTCACATTTCAGTTTAGAAAGGCTTTGATTTTTTTCTTTTTCTTTCTTTTTTTTTTTTTTTTTTGAAAATGCTGAGATAAATTTGTTTCTTTCTTATTACTGTCTCCTTTGTTTTGTTTTTCTTTGCTTTGATTGAAAAAAAGAAACTAAAAGTTATACATTGGATTTCGTGCATATTTGCGTGAGTGGGATACTTGAAAATGAAAAAAAGACCTAGAACTGAAACTTTATAAGAACCGGCAGTAACATGTGAAAAACTAGTAATTTAGTGATAAGAGAGCTTCAGGAATCTTTGCTTTAAACAGTTTTCTCTAAGCTTTTATAAAGAAATCGCAGACGATATAAAGAAATTAGCCGGGTCAAGTTTTCAGCCCAGAAGTGTTGTGATGGGTATTGTTCATGTTGATTTGAACATGAAATAAATATTTATGTCAAGCAGTTTCAAGAGAGGGTAATTCAAATTGCCAATTCAACATTGACTGGCATTGTAGTAGTGCAGTACCTGAAATGTTTTGGAACTATGACGCTTAACGATCATTTGTTTACTCTGACAGAGGAACAAACTTCAAAAGACGATGATGTACCTGTGGCCGTCATTGTTGCTCCTATTGTAATCTTCATAGTTCTGGCAGTCGCTGTGGCTCTTGGTATTTTCATATGGAGGTAAGAAGACTTGTTCCAAGTTATGACTCATCCAGTTTCTAGATATACAAATTCTATGCGATTTGATTGGACATATTGCAATATGTTTCACCTATTCATTATCATTCCTATCATACATAAGATCCTTAACTTCTCTCAAGTTTGCGTGCTATTTAGTGACAAGAAAAGTTTAAACAATCTACGCAAAATGGAAATAGTAATAACATGTGGATATTTTTTTTGTTACGTGTTTGACCAAAAGTCATTCAGCACATGACTGAGTCATTCAACACATGACTGATCTGATGCCAACCAAGGCTTAACTCTTGTGGTAGCTGTCAGCAGTGATAGAACATCACTATTTCAATGGATATAGAGAAATAGTACATAATACTTACAACACTTGATTATATCCTTCTCTAGCATTATCTTGAGCACCATTGCCAGAACTAGACTGTGACGGGGACTTTTACAAGAAGCTGACACAATTTACGGAGGGCGTCAAAATAAGTTTTGCCACACGCTCTAAATTTAATATCTATATCGTAGATGGAAAGGGCTTCTCTTTATGTCTGTTCTTTTAGAACCCAGCGGCGGAATATTTGCTGTTGTGTAGGTTATGCGGTACTTGTGCACTTGTGCTTTTTTAAAGAAAAAAATGTGGACTCCACAGACGCATTGGCTCTAAAGAATCTTATAGGAACTCTATAGGATCCCACCTGGGATAAGGATTAAACAGTCACAAACCCTGGATGTTGAATCGGTGCAGGTGTGACGTTGTAAGTGGTAAGCAGGCAGTGAGGACCGACGAGACGCATCCAGGAACAGTAGAATGAGAACAGGAATCCCCAGTGTCGAAATGATTCAAAATTTATTGCAGGTGTTTGAAACAATACACACTTCAGAACAGCTGTCTACACTACACTACTTCTTGTTTTTCTCACGTCTTTCTTTACACTCTGGCTGGGACCCTATTGGACTGTGCAACGCCGCGGTCAAGGTCGTTACGCAGTAAGGCTGGTGGGCAGAAACTATTGGTTTATTGCTGAATTTGATCTCATAAATGACGATTACAAGAGAATCCAGAAACGCAGCGACATGCAGTTTTCACTAAAAACTGTTAAAAAATACATAGATTGTCATAGTGTTTTCTCAACAATTTGATTTTTAGGGAAAAGAAACAAAGTGATAAACAATTAATCAAAGTCCTGTCATTGTTTCTTGACTCCTAACTGATCAGAATAGCAGGTGGATTCGGAAAATAATAATAATAATAATACATACAGAAATAATTTGCAGAAGAACCCGCCTACAATCTGTCCTTCCGTCCGTCTGTTCATCTATCTTAATTCTGTGCTAGTGATGACTGAAATTATGGTAAAAACTGATAAATAGAAATGACATTGATAAATCCGGCAGCCCGGTGTTAATAAAACAAACAAAATAAAATAAAACAAAACAGAAAGCGCCAGATACAGGCAACATCAAATCACATCTTCCCGTACTTTCTTCTTTCTGTCTTTTTCTTTTGTTCTTTCTTTCCTACGCTCTTTCTTTCTTTGTTTATCTTTCTCTCTGTCTGTGTGTTCTAATGTGTTTTTATCCATTATATGTCTGTGGATATATTAGAATCTCGCTTCATCCCAAAGAGTGTCGGGATGTCAAAGTATTGCAATAAAAAAACTAGGCAATTCGATATTTGTGATAATAATGATAGCCGGAATAAAACTCGGTATCTATCATAATAATGAGTCTAATAAAATATGGGTAATTATATAGAACTCGTCAGACCAAGATTAATAATAATACTACTACTGCTAATAATCGGGAGAGGGAAAGCAGGAGGAGGAAAGGGGAGGGGGGGGGACCGGTCCTAAGCACACAAGCGGCCCCGACGTCTCTGGATTCTGTAGACATAATGTTGAGAACATGTACTTATTACATGTATAAGCTCTGTGCTCACAGTGTCAAATTCTATCGGGTAGAATAAAAATACGCCTGATAAAAGTATGACAACATATAGTGCTAACACATATTTTGCAGCCTTAGGAATGAATCAATGAAAATAAAGGAGATATTTATACGGTATGATAAACTATATTTTTTTTCCAGAATTTTTGGCGAAAACCGCATATTTGAAAGTTTCCTGGTTCTCTTGCTACACGCAGCGAGCGTCTGAGTGACCTCGTTGCACAGCTCTATAGAGTCAGAAGCTGCAAGTCCGAGAAGGAGAGAGTCCATCAATATTCGTGGTTAGGATCAGGACATACCTTGAGAGGCCGATGGAGCTGGCAAGGGCGGAGAAGAGTTACGAAGGCGTGCGTGACTTGTTCGTGCCAGAGCTGTTTATGGAGGCTTGCATTGAAGATCTCCACACAGATGTGACAGAGAGGAGCTCAAAGACGACGGAGGATATGGTTGAGGCAGCTAACAAGTTCCTAGTGGCCAGTAGTGCTGGGCATCGACCTGGATTTTGATGAACTGGATTTTTTAATTACCTACTTCGCAATAACTGGCTCAAAACTGGGTTCTATCCGTTTTCACAGTAATTTTCGAATCATTCGGTTCGTAATAACTAGTAACTGCGTCTAAACTGGATTTTACCCGTTTTCTGAGCAGCCACCAGCAATCTGATTTCTGTTCTTGAATTAGATCTACCTTAGTACAGCGATCGCCCGCTCAGTCGCACTTTTGTGTCTGCCCCACATGTGCGTGCACGTACGCTTAGCCCTCCCACTCTCCTCCTCCCTCCGCTCGTCACAAACTCAGGCTGGAGTGCAGCATAATTACCTGTTGTTTCATTGTTTTGTCAAAATTCATGGCCAGTTTTACAACACAAGCATATACTATACAGTCCTAAACACTGTTAAACATGCCGACCTTTATCTCCCATACTCATTCAATGGCTTCTCTAATTTCTCTGCTGGTTGTTGTTGCTTTATTTTCATAGTTTGTTAAAGGACAGAATCATGTCAACATCGTCAACCACCACATGACAAAGTATAATTAATTATGTTCCAAGTTTAGTTTGCAATGTAGTCTGTCGTAGTTAATGAGCAAAGCCAGTTTGGTACTAGACCCGGCGGTGAAAGACAGTTCTAGATCTGGATAGTTCCCTCAACTTTTTTTTTTTAATCGAGAACTCAATAGCTAGAGCTAACAGTTCTACTAATGAGTTCTCCCGTCTGAAATCCTGCCGGGGTGGTCGTACTTGCACGAGAAGTGACATCTAATAATTGATTAAGTAGTCTAGACCAAGCTCCTTGGTCTAAACTGGATAGCGACTTTTTATTTGCTTCTATGTTGACTTGGATAAACTTGCTTGCTTATAATAACCCACGCAAAGTCCCCTCGGCCGAGTCACCCGCTCAGTCGCAGTCACGCGTCGGTTTGCTTTGCCTGTGGACGACACTCACATTTTCCTGTGCGACCTGAAGACGCCCAGAAGACTCCATTGGTGACTCTTGACAGGCATTATGAGTTCGTTAGAATGCCCTTCGGCATGATGAATTCTGGAGCCACCCTGACCTGTGCCGTGAAGAGACTGTTTCGTAGAATGGAGAATGTGACCGACTATGTCGATGACATCCTGGTGCATACCAGATCATGGGAGGAACATGTGAGGAAATAGACGGAACTGCTCCGGCGGATGGAGGAGGCAAATCTAACAGTACGTTCAACAAAGTGTGTCCTTGGGGCAAACGGTTGTCGACTTCTTGGGTCATCGTCTCCGAGAAGGGACAATAGGGCTGCAGGAGGACAACGTCGCCAAAGTACGAGAGGCTCCGAGACCCACGACAAAGAAGGAGGTGAGGCCTTTCTTCGGACTCATGGGGTACTACCAGGACTTTATCCAGAACTTCACCGCTGTGGCATCACCTTTGTCGGACCTCACGAGGAAGGGACGACCGAACACAGTGGAGTGGGGCGATGCGCAGGAGAAGGCCTGCAGATCACTGAACAAAGCCATTGTTTCCAAGCCTATTCTGCACATGCCGAACTTGGACCAGGCCTTTAACCTGCAGGCTGACACACCTAATGTTGGACTTGGGGCAACCTTATTACAGGAGGTCAGTGGTCGTTTATTCCCCATAGCCTATGCAAGCCGTAAATTGCTTGATAGGGTAAAGAAATATTTCGACCATGGAAAAGGAATGCTTGGCCATAGTTTGAGGTATCAAAAACTTTTCATGATATGCCTATGGAAGACACTTTACACTGCAAACTTATAACAGACCTCTGGAGTTCTTAAATCTTTCTAAATGTGAAAGCCCTAGAATAATGCGTTGGGCATTGTCTTTGCAGAGTGTTTCCTTTAATGTTGAGCGTATCAAGGGATTTGAGAATGTTGATGCTGATTTTCTGAGTCGTATAGGTTGATCTGAACCAGGAGGGATTAAGCCCATGTAAGACATTCGTACATGTTATATGTTAAGGATGCACTTGGTGTTATTGATGATGTGTGATCATGACAGTTTGTTGAAGTGTTTAGTTAATTAATTCACAGGTTTTAGTGCTGCGTTTGGTTTACCATGTGTCACAAGTTAGCATTGCTTGACAGTTTGGTATTGTTGAATTGAATTTCATTCTGAGATTGTGCTTGAAAGGCGGGAGATGTTTGTATGTGTAGAAGATTTTTCCCATCGATGGAAGGTCCATGATTCGTTGAGTATTTCGAATTTTGTTTTGTTACAAAATTTTTAGAAGGGGGACATGTGTAACGAATCATTGTTAAATATATTATCATGTTGGGTACATGTGTGTGCCTTGTGAGAGATGTATAGTGAATCGTGATTGTATACACTGAGCCTATGCAAGTGTGTGATGTGAACGTACACATGCTGATCCGTGGAAAAATTGCGTCATCGAACGTGTCTGGGATACTCTCTACGCTTTTGTACAAGATGTTTCTAGTTAGATCTCGTGTGTGCGTAGTATGTCACAATGCGTACTACGTCACAATTTCGTGTGTATGGGCACGGGATGTGACTCTGAGATAATGCTGTGGCAAGGAGTTGAAGCTTGTGGAGGGTTCCAGACGGGCTAACATCTATATATTATAAGGGTTCATGCAGAGAGGGAATGCCATGCAGTGAAGAGAGAATGCAGTCTGTGCTGTACGCATCGGAGTTAGACAGCTGCCCTGTAGTTTGTATTGCTATCAATCACCTGCAATAAATTCAGCATCATTTCTACGTTGAGGATTCCTGTTATTCCTGTTGAGGCGTGTTAGCTCAGTGGTTTGCGTTGCGGCCTTTGGAAGCAGAGGCTGGTGGTTCGAATCGCAACGGTAGCATGTTGTGTCCTTAGGAAAGATATTTACCACACAATTTTCCTCAGCCCACCCATCTGGCGAGAGTCCTGTTCATTGTACTTCGTCACGAAGGGACCGCCCCAGCCCAGCAACGCCTGGGCTCTCTCCCCACTCCTAGCACCAGGCGAGGCCAGGGAGGGGTGACGTTCAGCAACCCGCCCACTCAGGCAGCAGCTCTCACCCCAGAATTACTGCAAGACTGGTACCCTACGAAGCCCTACCATGAGGAGAACCAGACTAGATTACCCGCTACCCGCCCGGGCAACCCGATCTTGGGGCTGGTCTCAGACACGCACAGTTGCTGCCACGAGAAGGAATGAGTCGGGGCTAGGGAGGTGCCCTCCCATGGTCTATATTGACAGTTCAGACCGGAGTCCTTGCTGTCCATGCACCTTCACACGACGACTTTGGCAGGCAAACTTCCGAAGAAGCTACACGCAGAGTCCTCGAAGCAACTGTTGTTTTCTACTTTATAAATCACTATTATGCTCCATCTCTTTCTACTTCTCCCCATCCTCCTCAACAGCATCATTATCATTGTCATCAGGTCCATCATCAATTTACAGAAATGCCTTACAAATTAAGACGACTGTCCATCGGCATTTACCTTGATGTCCAAACTAAATCATTATCATCATCATGTAGATATAGGAATGGAATATTTACCACACAATTTTCCTCAGCCCACCCATCTGGCGAGAGTCCTGTTCATTGTGCTTCGTCACGAAGGGACCGCCCCAGCCCAGCAACGCCTGGGCTCTCTCTCTTTCGCTCTAACGCCAACTAACCACATACGTCAAAATAAACAATATGGAAAAATTAAATAATCTGATGTTGCTGGCCAAAATATTACGCCTCCTAGGCTCTTGTTCATGGCAACAAATAAAGCATATAAACAGTAAAAAAGGGGAATGCTATTATTGAAAGAAGATGTTTATTAAATGTTTTGCTCATTGTTGTAGGAGAGGGCCTTCAATTTTTCCAAAAAAAAAAAAAAAAGTGAAAAAATATGGTACGTTATTATAAGAATTAAAATATATTGTTCACACATTCGGATGTCAATCTTCTTTATTCGTTTGGTGTGTATAACATTTAAGTTTAAGATCTATCGCTAAGAGTGACATGTCTCATGATTGTCTTCATCACTTTATACAAATACGAGTCTCTACCAACAATTAACCATACACTGAGAGAAAGGACAACAATCTGTAAAGCTAATTATGTTTAAAGGATTTTAAAAAAGCGTGATGTCTTTGACCAAATTTTCGAACCAGATTTCTTTCAATCTGTTTGTCTATCTATTTATATGTCTGTGTCTCTATCTATCTATCTATCTATCTATCTATCTATCTATCTATCTATCTATCTATCTATCTATCTATCTATCTAT
>JBCAUA010042238.1:0-11907 GCA_038406235.1 Peronia verruculata
GGAGGAGATAGATTTTGAAATCCGTCAATTTAGGGACGCCAAAATCCAAGATGGCGGCGCTGCCATGGCAACCGAATGAAAAATTTAACTTCTTTTTTTACTGTTTTCCTCTAATTTGAACATGCTAAATACGCTGGAAAAGGTTAAAATAACCTAACTTTAATAATTAAAAAAATCACCTCAAGGACCCCCCCCCCCCTTAAAAACAAGAAAACAGCAGAATTGTGGCGATTCGTTTTGTCCAGCCTTATCACTCCCCTTTACTAGACACAAAAAGGGATTCCACTAAAGAGATGCCTTCTTTGCTTGAAATATACAGCCTGAAAAATTCCTAACAATCGATGGTGTATAGACTACGTTTTCCTGTTATCGACAGAATTTTAAAAACTTTTATTACATTATCAATATTATTATAATCAGTTTTCCAATGACAGGGAAAAAAAAAAATATTTCCTCATTCGTTTACTATATTGTTTCTTGCACTACGCCACTTCTATCTGGCAAAGGGAAGTAATCTGTTAAAGCGAAGTAATAAGGATGGTCAATACGAATCCTCATTTGATCATTGTCATTGGAAACATGGAAACAAAACGGTATATTTTGGACAACACTGGCACTAACACGGATGCTACAGACAGAATGGGCTTCAATGTAGAACGAAAAAGTTGAAGAAACAACTACCGGAGGACCTCAAAAGCAACCTCAAAGCCAGCTACCCACTTTAATATTCACTCATTTTCTTATATATTCATTTGTTTTCACTCATTCATTCCCGTTCTCACTCACTCACTCACTCACTCACTCACTCACTCACTCACTCACTCACTCACTCACTCACTCACTCACTTCACTCACTCACTCACTCACTCACTCACTCACTCACTACCTCACTCACTCACTTGACTCACTCACTCACACTCACTCACTCACACTTACTCACTCACTCACTCACTCACTCACTCACTCATTCACTCATCTACCCCTCGATCGTATACTTTTTCTAAGCTTACATTTATCTGTCTGCCTGAGTGCCTGCATGCCTGACTTTTCTGTAAACGATCAACCACAGTAATTGTAGTGCTCCTTCCATCGGGTCACATTTCACAAGTTCACAGGCCGGACCCGATAAGGACCTCACTGCCCCATATTAACTTTGTTCACCATCACTCAGCTTTGCAGGAGTAATTATCCAGTAACATTGCCCGAAAGCACAGAGAAAGGACCACCGCTTGAATACATTAATCAGTCTGACAATCAGTTGGTGATCTTTCATCTTTTTTTGAGAAGACTAGATGCCACCCTCAAGACTATGTGCTTTGTGCGACGGAAAGTAAGGGGATTTAGACTATCGGTACACAGGCTGTTATGGCTATTGTTAGGAATGAGGTGAGTTGCAGTGGGCGGTTGAAGTGAGCACTTACTTCGCGTCGATGCGGCTCTGGATCGGGGTCATGCAATGACTTCCTACAACTAGATCTCGTTAGATGTTAAAGCTTACTTGTCTTTTGTGTCCACTTGATAGATGTTAGCCCTTTTATAACTTGGCTTCTCATGTATTTGGCATGTTGTCGCAGCTCTGTTAAAATGTGATTTTTATCAAGTATTGACAGTTGTATGTCTTACTGTTACTCTTTCAATCTAGTATACCAATGTAGTTTCTATGATATGTTTCACCACATCAGAAGAAAATAATAATAATAATAATAATAATTGCCTGTTCAAAAAAAAAAAATGTCTCCCGTTTAGTTTTGATAGTTCTTTGCTACGAGAGGGTTAAAGGCTACGTAATATATGATTCTTATCGAAAACGGCTGATCTTCTGTTAGAAGTTAGTGTGCTATTGGGATTGGTCATTGTAGAGTATCTGTGTTCATTGCTAGTAATATCGCTTTAACACTTTTTTTCTATGCTTTCTTTCTTTAATTCCTATCTTTTTGATTCATGTTGTTTCATTCCTCCTTCTCTAAGCGCCTCTATGTTCATCCTGTCTTACCTTCTTTTGGCTGTACTCACCTTTAAACTTATGTGGACATTTCAGTGAAATGATATTCATTGAATTTCTTAACTCCTGTGCTCCATGTCTGCCTTGGTTTGTGTGTGCATAGATCTGTGTGTCGGTGTGGTGTGCATGTTTTTGTTACCATCGTTTGGGTTTGCTGTTTTCTTTCATAGCCCAGCGTTTCTCTCTCTGATCTGTGATTCAGCCCTTGATATGAGAGTTTGTCAGTGCTGGCAGATTGATATGTTGAGTCTGCAGTTGTGAGATGAACAGGGCAGACAAGTGGCGAGAGAGAGAGAGAGAAAGAGAGGGAGAGAGAGACGGGACGGGACGGAGGAAGAAGGGATGTCTTCTTGTCCTCAGCAAATAAATTGACCCTAGCTAAAATCAAAAACAAAGCAAGATCAAAAACAGTTATGTCACATTAGCTTCCTTTGTTTTCCTTGTATCTGACAACAGTAGCTTTTATCCCACGTTAAACCTTTCCCACTTTTTCACCTCTCTTCATCGTCGTGTCTTCAACTGCTCCACCCTTCCTCTCCATTTCATAGCCCGTTGTTTATTTTCCCATGGATAACAAGGAATTCAAATAAAGAAATAACAGGGCAAGCCCCCAGCAGCATCCCATTGAGGGCAACCTCGCGCCGGGAGCGCGTGCCCACGACAGGTCGGCCACCGCCACTGTGATTGGCTGCTGTGCCGGGCAGGCTGGGCACCAGGCGCCAGCTGGCAGCCAACTCGTAGTAAAATCGCCCCAGTTCGTAGTAAAGTTGTAGAGTCGGGAGCAGTGGAGGCGTGCGAACGAACCGAACCTGTCGTAAGTTGGTTCAGCTGAAGGTTGGTTTGTCTCCTTCATCGCCGGAGTATAGGAGGCTCCCTCTTCATTCGTCGTTCGTCTTTCGTTCATTCCATTTCACCTGAAGCCTTCTGTTGTTCTGCCAGGCGATGATCATAATATTGTGTTTCAGAGGTTATCATAGTGCGCTTTGCCATACGTTGTGCTGATTTTTTTTTTTTTTGTTCCGTTTGTTTTGGTATAAGTTTTATTCTTTTCCAGGAAAGATTATATGCCCGTCAGCCTCGTGGGATAAACTTTCTGAGGGGGAGGAGAAGCTGTTGTTTACACATTCCTGTCAGATTCCTGCACGTTTTACCCGTGCTTAGTTGTGTGTTTAAGTTCAAGGCTGACTAAGTGTGGGTTATTTCTTGTTTATAGTGATCAACTGTTGTAAACAGTGATAGGCTGAGTTGATTGTTTCTCCTTATGCAAATCATCTTGAAGTCGATTAACATAGATCTATAAGTCGTATAGCATTGGGTAGAGAGTGTAAATGATACTGAGGTCGGTTACCATAGATTTAATAGGGAGATCTCTGAGTGATATTATCTAGCATTGTGGAGTGAGAATGACTATGGCCTATTTCCTGTATAGTAAACTATCCTGACATTTGCTTACATGACTGTGTTTGTTATGGTAAAGATGGTGCACAGTCGTTGTTGTACACATTTCTGGGATGTTAGTCCTTCCACATTGTTTTTTCTGCTGAATTATCAACGGCTCGGAAGGGCCAAAATACTGGTAAATATAATATAAAAATACAACCATCTAAAGTTGTTCGAGTCTGCGGATTATTACTGAGGCTATATTTGTTTTGTTTGATTATTTTTATCTTTGTTTGCTTGTCATTTTTATTTCATTACTTTGTATCTTGTGTGACTGACAGTGATTGACTCACGTAGTCCGCTGGTGTTTATGTTAACGAGCACCATTTATTTATTTTAACACTAGAAGAGAGAACCCACGGCCTCCATGGGAGATTTTTAAAAATATATAGCCCTGCGACTTAAAGACGGCAAGTATGCACACCTCCATACTGATGGTTTGGTCTATTAAACTAAATGTTACTCAAAGAAAACGTTTTTTGAACGGGTCATACTATCAAGCGTACAATCCCGATCCACCTCTCTGGCGTTTGTTATTCAATTAGTATTGCATTTTTGTAGAATATCGCCAGCTTTTTTTTTTTTTTTCGAGCTGTGTTGTGCGCCAAATTTCAGATGGATCCATTCAGTTTTCGAGTCCATAAGCTGCGGGTTTTGTTAAAGAGATGGTGTCCAGATTTAGACCTGTTACACAGTAGCCTTCTAGTGTATTCATGCAAAGATAGGGCGGCTAACCTTCAACCTGTGGCGCATTATCCAACTGTGCCGTACTGTTTTCATTCATACCATCACCTGCTGAGCTAATCATTAGGTCTGCAGCTATAGAGAGAGAGATGGGGAGAATCGATTGGACTCGAGGCAATTGAAAATGCGGGCACACTTGGCCTCACCTGTTATTAGTGTGACACAATTCGCTGTGTCAAATAATGCATGCCTCTGCTGTTCAGAAACTTCAGCTTTTAGCACATGGCGGCCATAATTGTTAAATCTTGTCAACTTTCATAATAATAATTATTATGAACATTCGATTTTTTTTTTTGGGGGGGGGGGGGGAATATATTCTTGCCATGTCAGGTTAATGCAGTCGATTTATATCCGATTTTTTATTTTTATTATTTTTTAAAAAATTTAACACTACGTTAGGTACGGCTACAGTCGATTTCGCTTGTTATTTTTGTAGCACTGCACTTCACTGCATGCATCAATATTTGCTTTGTAACCAAAGCGGAATGAAAAATGTAAACTTTTGAACACTTCATTGCTCTTATCAAGAACCATCTGACGTAAATGTTTTGTGCCCAGGAACTTAATGCGCTTTATGTGTAGCATGGACGTGTAGGCCCTTTTGTTTTGAAGGCAATCTCCCCTTTCTTTAACCCATTAACTGCCGGGTTCAGAATCACAAGTGTCAGGGCATAATCTCAGAACTTCGAAATTATGATCACTGAATTATGTAAGGGCAAAAACAGTGTTTCACTTCCCCATTGAATGTTCAGGTGCTGAAATCAGCCACGGTATCTAACCCATCAGAGAAGCTAGGAGGAGTTTGCACGAATTGCTGACAGTGAATGAGTTAATCAGCAGAACCGTTAGTTGTTTCCGCGGAGACCACCAGCTGCCCCAATCAATCAATGTCGCAGTCCCCTGTATAACCAGTCGATGGATTCCCATCGATTTCTGCCTTCCCTCTATCGGATGGCGCAACGGCTTTGATAAGGGTATCAATTATTCAGCGACGGTAAAACCGCAACATGAAGCGTCATTCACTTCACGCCTGCGCTGATACAGTCACGTAATTTGCGATTCGTTTGTCTAGGCCCACATAGCCTTGTAGTTTCACTTATCGGCATCTGATAAGACGGACTACTGTTCTTTAAGAGAGAAACGCTATTGTTTCTTGGAGTTTAATAGTGACATCACCCATCTCTCGAATGGACGTATCATTTCTTGCACTTCTAAATCTGAGTGAGATGGAAATAAGTTTGAGGAGTTGTCATTTGATTCCTACTAAAGTGTTTGATTATTGTTATACATGAGAGGAGATAGAGCTACCAATACGCTTTGTGCATACTAGGGTTCTATTTTATTATTATTACTGATATAATCATTTTAATGTACCCTCTTGTTTGATGGACGGCAATTAAATATTGAAGAAGGGATGTAGAATTTCATGTGAGCATGTCAAAATGAGAGAATAGAGAAAGAGGGAGAACTGGGAATTCTGTTAAAGAATACATTGCAATGACTTGGACCTGCTATACAACTTGATATTGTAGTAATAATTGTGGATTGTCCTCATGAATAAAGCAAAGCCATCATGACGTCATGATTGTTTTCCGGGAATCGTGAAGCGCATGGGTTGGAAAAGCGCAGTTCTCGGAAACACGTGCTGTGACAAACGATAACTATCATATCCTTGTGATCGTGCATGAAGGTTATCTGATAGGGGAGCATTGATAACAATGTGGCGTTCGTATGCGTGGTAATATTCTGCTCAAAGTGAAATATCCAGTCAGTGGAAGTAGCGAACTTAACTCTTTAAGCCTTTATGTTTCCTTCGCCTTTTTGAAAGTTGCACAGCTTGGTTTGCATTGAAATCCCCCCTCAGACAGTATACACTATAGAAAAATAATGCTTGTAATAATAATCACCTACTCAGAAGTATAGATGGTGTGCCTCAAACATGAATGTTAGATCCTCAAAGAAACCAGTACACTCCGGCGCTTAGCACTGCCACTTCAAGGGGCGACAGATATAAACAACAGATGATTGTTTGGAACTTTTAAGATCTGTTCTTCCTGTGCTTTGTACCTACCAAAAGGATATAGTCAGTTTGTGTCCAATCGAAACCTGCCTTCAGTAGTTGTATCGATCTCACAGACTCTATAGGCTCACACCTTGAGCGCTGTTCATGGTCGCCGGTTGTATTCATTGCTTGTGTTTTGTAATAGTTTGTGATTGCCAAGCGGATGGCCGATCAGCACTAGAGTGAAAAATGATCTTTTTGTTTTGTTCCCCTTGACCGACCAGTTCATTGACTAGCCACCGATTGTTCAGATCTGATGATTGTTTGAGCGTATGGTCATGGGTCGACCTCATCAGTTATCAGCAACATAATCGATTTTTTTTTTTCCCATAAAATGAAGACCTATCTGTGCTGTCAGTTGAGTAACCCCCTGCTGCTCGTAATTTTCCACATCAATGGTGTTGGGAGGAACACAGTAGTTGATGAGCAATCGCACCATGTAGCCATTTGAATAGGGCGGCCTTGTGGCTTCTTGTAACATTGAAATAAATATCGTTGATTGTAATTAGTAACTTAGTGACATTGTGTCGTGACATTTTAGGCCAGCGTTTTGGGGGTACTTGTTTCTCTATTACATGGCAACACAATACCTGTAAGTATGACTCGCTTATATACTCCTTGATGGACGCAGGAAAAAATTAGAGCTGGTAGGCAGTGGCATCAGTTAGGGAATTAGCCGGGCTATTTTTAGAACTGGCAAGTTGGCACTTACTACTTGCCTTGTTTCCTGACGTTGTTACTGTTAGAGGCCATCAGTTCAGTGACTGTGAACCTTGTCTCAGCAGTAGAAGATGATGATTAGCAGTTACTGTGATAATTCCGTAGCAGGTCAATAACTGCTGAAAGTGGGTGTGCTCTTAAGGAAATACGGTATGGTATTGAAAATAATTATAGGCTTATGATACCAACGAACACCTGAAATGTATAAATAAAGGAAAATACAACAGAAGCATTATGCAAGTTAGCGATGGAAAAGAAAGTTGGTAATGAGAGACAAAAGGCTTTGGTGTGTAAAAACTATCCCCGTGCCGGCGGAACATTTTTGTATAGATAGGGCCGAATGATGACAACCATGAAGTTTGTAAACATAAATCAGTTATAAATGTTTGTGTTTTTCTCGCAATGTGCCGTTTCTCACAGCTTGATAATATCAATGAGAAGATTATGCTCTGTCGGACAAACAATGTGACAAACTGATCATAGCAGTTGCTGTATGTTCATGGCCAACAAACACTCAACTCTGCCAGCGCCATTCTCCAAGGCGACACCGCCAGCTCAGTCATGACTTTAGTATTGAACGATGACTTACTCTACAGACGGTGAATCATTGATGGTAAATTCCCACCGACGAAATAGTTTTTTCCGCGCCGATATCGGATTTCCCTCCCGCACTCTTGTGCGCGAGTGAGTGAATGATTGAGTGAGCGCTGCGGCGTTACGAAATACTCACAGCGCGCGTTGGAAAATTGAAGGGGGGACAGTTGACAGTGTCTATTTAAAGACATAGTGTTACATTCCGACCATGATTATTCGGGTACAGACATGTTCCGAAACAGTTCAGGACAAAGTTGATGAGGTGAGACTTCGGCAGTGACGTGGTTTGAAATAGGATCTAGCAAAACCACCACCAGTGTCCGTTTCGTCCAGACTGAATCAACAGGTCTTTAGTAATAGACTGTCATCCCAATTGATTGTATTGATTCTTATATCGGGTGTTTGCGAAGCGAACTTACGGGCGACTTGCGTCCATTCTGCCACCATGGTGCTCTTGGACGAGGAAGTAGACATGTTCTACTACTACCGCATTGTGGATAAATATTACTACATACTGGTGGAGGTAAGTAGTACATTACATGTCATACCCTCTGCTCATTGCCTTCTTTCATTCTAGATCATACTGCCTCTTTCGTCAGATGTCTTTGTTACCCTGTTCATATAAAAAGAGCTCACTCTTTCTGTGGGTTTGTGTGTGTGTGCGTCTGTCTGTCTGCCTGTCTGTCTGTGTGTGTGTGTGTTTCTCTCTGTGTGAGTTTCTTGCTAGCTTTCTCAAAATAGGGAAAAAACTTCCGTGTCTGACATTCCAAATCGTAATAGTCACTCAGAATTTCTTTCTTTCTTTCTTTCTTTCTTTCTTTCTTTCTTTCTTTCTTTCTTTCGAATTTCTTTCTTTCTTTCTTTCTTTCTTTCTCATTCTTTTTCATTCATACATTCTTTCTTTTGTTTTCTTTTTTTATTTCCCTCTGTCTCTTTTTCTTATGTCATTATCGCCATCTTTTTTTTTTTTTTGTCTCCATCTGCCTTTCCTTGCGTCTCCATGATGTTTCTCTGTCTTTCAGAGACGACCGTCCATTTCTCCGTTTTCCAGTCTCTATTTCGAATTGCCCCTTCTCATCGAATTTGTATTGGTCACGAGTTAGGAATTGCCACCTTCCCGGAGCGCGACCAATGGATTTTTTCTGCCTGCCTGTCACGGGCTGTTAGTTCCATCAGCGTCACCATGCCCTGACGTCCTATGTCTGTGTGTGTCTCTCTGCTCAGCGGTCATTCACTGATGTCACGGCTGTTCGGTCGTTACATCAATACGATTCGATATCCGCAACCAAGACCTCACAACAAACAGATTTGTCTTAAGTCTTTCAGTCCTGAGCTAGTAGCGTTATCTCGGCTTCTAAGTGGTTTGCCGGTTTCTGCTCTTAATTTAGCACGGACAGCGGCATTCTTCATTAATTTTGGATTCCCGAGGGTTCTTTAAAGTGCATAATGTACATACGGGTCCTCCGCAATATATTCGTCCTTATCCGAGAAGGCTAGATGTCGGGCTTCCATACTCAGAGTCTGAGGAGTCCAGGGGACTGTTGGCTCACTGGAAAATGAAGGTTCTCGACCTTCGAGTCTTTCCATCCCTAATGGAGGGACCCGCGAGTCAAACCCGCAACTTCACTGGCATGAGTTGCTTTCACCATGGGAGCAGACGCCAAACCATATAGCCACAGCGACTCCCCCAAGAGAGAGAGAGAGAGAGAGAGAGATCTTCACTACGTTTTATTAAGATGTTGTATGGTGGCAGAGTGTTGGGGGTCAGTGGTCTCTGAGACCGATATTGTCAGTGTGGAGCCCAATAGCCACAATATCAATTGGTCACAGAACGACATAGTACTAAGGCTCTTTGTGTTAACCTCTCTGTCTGTGGAGTAACCACGACGACAATGAAGTCAGTTTGTTGTACTTCCGCTCCTTGGAATCTTTCTGTAGCCAGCAACAAAGAGTACATGGACTTCCGCTCTCTTTCCTGCCGGTCATTCGATCCATTCTTCAAGCTCATGTATTTTTCTCCACTTCTGTGGGCCCTTCATCCTTAAACGCTTCAGATTAGTCTTCAGAGGACTAGTAATATGTTTGTTGTTATTTCGTTGGGTTTTAAGGTAATACAACTGAAATCCTAAAATTAGGATGATACTTGATCAAGCACCTGTTGTGTCTTGGATAGCCAGAGGTGTTTTACTTTACCTTTCCGTAATGAACTTCATAGGGAGGAAAACAGAAGAGAGAGAGAGAGAGAGAGAGAGGATGAGTGAGTGTGTGTCCGGGTGTGTGTGTGTGTCTGGGTGTGTGTGTGTGAGGGGGGGGGGGTGGAAAGACAACAAGCTAGATATATAATCCACCAGCTGTAATGGCCTTGAAGAGAGACGAGACGAAGAAAAAAAAAAGAGGGAGAAGGGAGAGGAACGGATTGTAAAAAGAAAAAAACAGAAAGAGAGAGAGAGGTATACAGTGTTGGTGATTTACATCATGTAGGGCCTTCCGCCTATCTGTATGTCTCTGCAAGCATACGCCCAGTCAGCGTACCCAAGGTTATCAGTGTTGAAGTTGTGGCAAATTAGCTTGCTGCCATCTTGGCCTCTTCCTTCAAATATTTAAAAGCCAGCGTAATTGATTAATTAAACTGTATATTTTAGCCGAGCCGGAAACGACGCCCCCTGCGGTCAAGATCGACTACGGGCTTGATGCCGAGTGATAGATTTGAGCTAGGGGGAAAAGAACGTGGAACTAACAGTGGAAATCATAATGACCAGTACTATGTGTCAGAGCACCTCTGTCCTGATGGTGGGAACTGTGAAGTGGCAAACAAACAGTCATACAAACTATCAGACAAACAAACAGATGGAAACGAAGCACATAAGTGGAGGTGGAGCATAAATTATGCCCGTGGGAAAAGGAGGTGGGAAGGCTTGATCGTTTAGGCTTTTGGCAAACCGATATTGGAAGAAAAGATAATCGATTGATCAGGTATAAAGTAATGAAAAGAAAGAAAGAAAGAAAAGAAAGAAAGAAAGAGAGAGAGAGAGAGAGAGAGAAAGCAAGAAAGAAAGAGAGAGAGAAAGAAAGAAGTAAAAAAGAAGAATAAAAACGAAAAACAACTAAACTAAAATCGTTGTAATATTCTAATAATAATAAATGAGAATGAAAAGGAAACTAAATGAATAAACAATAAGTAAATTTAGGCCTGATGGCGAACAACCCCACAGGGCTAGTTCTTGGCTTACTGACGTGATGGCGAATAGTTTTGTTCTGTGATTTAATTGTTCGATCAACTATCGCGTTGAAAAATTCTACCGTGTCACAGAAATCAAAACCTCGGGGGGTAGCACTTTTTTACCAGTCCATCAGTCTCTGGGAAATGGCAGGATGGGAGGGGTAGGGAGGAGGAGGAGGAGAGAGAGTGAAGGGCGACAGATTGTGACTGCTGAGTTTGACTAAGGGAAAGAGGGCATGCAGGGGGAAGGGGGGGGGGGGGCTATCGATCAGGTAAACACTGGAACTACCACCATTATCTCACTTGACTGCGTCACTACGGCATCGATTCCTCACTCCTTTGCTAACTGGTTAGGCCTTGGGCATCTAGAGCAGGAATGTATGGGACTGATCAGTTTTTTTACGATACATTCGTGTTAAATAGGATAGCGACACATTTATATTAACGTCATTTTGGCTTCATGACTTTGCATTGATGATAGCAAGGGAAAAAAAAAAGGGGGGGGGGGGAAATTGTCATTGGATACACTTTTGAACTGTGATGATTGTGGAACGCGCACTTCCCCAGACCTGTCCTACTACATACCAAAGCCGATGCATTTATATATTCAATAACATTTTTTTTTTTCAAACCCAATTTTCTGAAAGTGTTAAATGTCGCTTTACAAAAAAATAATATACTTGTTGAATCGAACCTTTAGAAAGACCCAACAATGGCATTAATAGAATTACGATAATTCCATAAAGTGGACAGTTGGTTCATCTCTGAAGATTTCTCTGTTTGTGAGCTTGGTTGTTTTTGTTTGTTTGTTTGTTGTTTGTTTTCGTGTGTGTGGGAGTTTTTTTTAATGTCAACTACATTGACAAAAGAGGTGTTGGTAAACTACAGAGTTGCTTGTTTTATATACGACAGGCATAATATAAATACCATTAATAATTACAATACTGCGCCACTATAAAGTGTTGTTTGACTTCCTTTTTCTGGTTGTCTCCAAGCTATAGGATGAGTTGAAAGTTTAGTACGTCCTTTTGCACTTCAGTGAGGGATTTTCTCTCTCTCTTTCTCTCTTTCTCTCTCTCTCTCTCTCTCTCTCTCTCTCTCTCTCTCTTGTTGTTTTTATCCGTT
>JBCAUA010042249.1:0-25959 GCA_038406235.1 Peronia verruculata
ATCGTGTGACGGTCCTCCCTAACGCTAACATGTATGAGACCCTTGACCAGCGCAAGTCCACTCTAATGCTGTTGAGGCTCACAGCAGGTTAATCCAGCGGGGTTGTTCTAGGCTATTACTTGTAATTTATTTGGCATACTGAATAGGCCGTAGTATTGATTCGTGCTTCTTGGCTGCGCATCGGGGTATCGATTCCTGGGGACCACAGATCCGCTGTTGTGCCGATTTCCCTAACTCATACACATAGGGAATGGACTTCAATACAGGTTACTTTAGCTTTTACAATGGACAACCAACTTTTTTATTTATTTATTGGGTTTCATAATTAAATTAGAAGTGAGAGATCTAGATCTCTATATGGGTATGATTATATGAACATTTTATATCAAGTGTGCAATGGCACCCAATCTCTTTTATGGGTACATATTATATTTATGCTGTAGCTCAGTTATATACAAAATTTACCATGATTTGGATTTGAACGGAAAGCATTTTGTATTACCGTTATTATGTACTACTACTAGTCATATGGGCCATTTTGAAACATGAAACACAATTTTGGTTAATACTATTACGTAGGCTTATACTATTTGTGTGTCTATGGTGTGATTACATTATTACCTCCCCTGGAAAAGTCGGAACAGTTCAATCAGGGCTCTGTTCTTTAATTTAAGATTGAAGATAAAATTGAGTTTCGAATTAGTTTAGAAGCCTTGAGTTTTCCATTAAACCTTCGTCAACTTCATGAATCAGTCTCTTTTTGAACATAAATTTCTCTTCCACTTTGATGTTCTTTGTTTTGATGGATTCATGATCAATTACAAGGCCTGGATATAAACTAGATTTATATTATCAGTTTCAATCAGTTTCAGCAATTGCGACACCCACATTCCATGACTATGACTGGTTGTGAACGGAACAGAGGAAACTGAAAATGGAGCACCATAGATGAAAACTTAACTTTTTTTTTTCTTATTTCTTCTCAGGAATGAAGAACTTGCAGAGCAAAAAAAGGCAGAGGGCAACACATTCTACAAAGAACACAAATACAGAGAAGCCCTTGACTGTTATACAGACGCTATAAGTGAGTTGCGCTGGACTAGTTGTGTTCTACTCGAGTAGATTTAAGCTGTAATTGTCCTGGGCAAGATTGTGTTAATTAAATATGTTTGGTTTAAAAATTATTTCCCATGATGTTGATATTTGACTTATACTTTGGATTAAAACATTAACATTTTCTTTGACAGCTTGATAACCTTAATTGCTTATGTGATATATAGGTGCTTTCCTGAACACACTTCTTTATGAGTTTTCCTTTTTTTTCTTCTGAATTAAATGCGGAGATTGTGAAGTTCTCTTCCCATCAGCAACACTTTTTTATTTATTTTGTATGAGAAAGATATAAAATATTATTTTATATATATATATATGTTATTACTTCCAACAGATTTATGTCCATCATGTGCGGCCTACTACGGAAACAGATCAGCGACATACATAATGTTGGCAAAATACAAGGAAGGATTAGCGGATGCTCAGCTAGCCATACAGTTAGATACTGGTTTTGTCAAGGTACGCCACTGTAAAAAAAGAAAAAGAATTCAAAAGATAGAAAAAGGATAGCTTGCTCTTCCAAACTTTTATTAGAAATGTCTTGTCACAAGTTGTAGAAATTGTACATCAGTTCCTACGTGTTGAACCCTCATCAGCTATGTGATATGATAGAGATTTTCTTAATGATGTTGCTATGAGAGAAACTTAGAGGATGGGAAAGAGGCTCAGTTGTAAAGTTCCTGTTCCTTTCAATGACTGATTCATATTATGGCTGTGTACATATTTTACAAGTATCATTCTGTGTTACTGCTTATTGAATAAATTCCAACAAGGCTGATTTTGTTAAATTTCAGACTATGTGTGTCTGTATTCAGATATATAGTCATTTGTCACTGACAAATTTTTCTAATGGTAAACAATCAATGTTTTCATATGTTAGATTTGTTTAACTATCATTTGGTCGAGATATTTTTGTCAAGAGGTCACATTTTTTTTTGTTTGTTGTAATTTCAGGGTTACTTGAGGGAAGGCAAGTGTCATTTAGCATTAGGCAGTCCTGTAGCAGCTCTCCGAAGTTACCGACATGCACTGGAGTTGGAGCCCAACAATACAATTGCTCAAAGAGAGGTTGGTTGTCCTTGGAAGACTTTGAATTAAAAGTCAACATGCGTTGACTGTGAGTTTGAAGCTAGTAAAATGTAAGATATTGGTGAGGACAGTTGGTTGTTGTTATTGCAATAGTTTATATTTGACAAAGCAAAAAATCTGGAAATCCTCGGCAAAATGTTTTTAACCCCTTGCTAATATAGAACACTTACTGATGTTTGTTACCACTCCTCCACGAGATCTGACAACAACTTGTCGGCGGTCCCATGTGTTTTTGTTGTTTTTGCCATGTCAATGGTAGGGAACAGTTCGAAATGTTTGGAAACAACCCCCCCCCCCCCCCCCCCCCCCAGTTAGACGGGGATTTCCAGCCGTTTGTTTGGTCGGAACTAATCTATTGAGAAATAGAAAGAAATATACATATATATATAGAGAGAGATGAGTATTTCAAAATCTCTGTTATGAGCTATCAAGGAATGGATACAGCAATGCTGTCAAAAGTTTGTGAGTTTTTCCTCCCATAATCTGCCAGTTAGTAAAGCAGTACAATAACATAAGTCCATGAACTTTAATAAACAACATTTAAGGGCATTTGTTAAGGAGAGGAAAGCGATATAAGATTGTTATTATCATCCCAGTGACTGCCCATGTCAGTCTCTTCACCCATTACCCTGTTGTGGATTTGAGTTCTGGATATTTTTATTTACTACTTTTCTTTACAGTCCAGTAGTTAACATATGAAGTTTGCCAGCATAATTGTTCATTAATATTCTTTTTATAACCACCTGGATATGCCATTCACAACTGATATTTTGTTCCTGGTCTCACTTTTCAGTCCAGCATAGCATCCCGAGTACAAGAGCATATAGGCAAAGCTGAGGCTAATTTTGAGAAAAGAGACTACAGAACTGTAAGTAAAACATGGGTGAAAGATATTTCATCTCGTATTGTCATAAGCATCTATTGACACAGTGCAAAGTAATGGCTAAAAAACCTGCATCGAGCGCTATTTCTTTTTTATTTTTCTTTTGTCTTTTTTTTTTTTGTTTTTGTTTGTTTGCTTTTTTTTTTTTTTTTTAAATTTCACTTTGTTATTAGTCCCCCTTTTCTCTCTCACTTTTGTTTCTTTTTTTTTTTTTTTCCTGTAAATTGTCTGTTTAATTTTCTTTCAGACTGATTTTCAAGAAAATATTAAACTTTTCTTTCATGACTGATGTATGATTTTTTTTTAAATGCCCAGGTATAGAGTAGGACTCGGGTAATGAGATTATTTATAGGGTTGACTTTAACTTTTGAGAAAATCCTGTTTGATGTGATTATGTTTACTATGACCCATTTTTTCGATTTCATTCAGGCTATATTTTACCTTGACCGGTGTATAGAGCATTGTGTTGCAGCCCTGCAGTTTAAAATCCAGAAAGCTGAAGCCTTGGCGCTTATGGGCAAATATCAGGAAGCACAAGAACAGGCCAAGTAAGTGAGCAGTGATTGTGTTGTATGTCAGGACCAAAACAGCAATGACCTGAGATAATTTATATCAGTATTTGATAAAATTTATAAGGATTGTAGAATTTTGTACCATTGAATCAAGAATAAATATGTCTTGCATCAGGGCAAATGAGTCAGAAGTTAAACCAGGTAATTTCGAACTATGACCGTTTTAAATTATTTTCCAACTCAGATTTAAAAAAAACAAAAAACAAATCATTAATGAAAATCTAACCGTTTTTAAACTTGAGAAAAAAAAAATGTTCATTTCTGTGTCAGAAAATATTTAAAAACAGCCATAGCTCAAAATCGTCTTGGGCGACTTCCCACTCATTAGTCCTGGACGCAAGACACATTTAGAATATACTTGAGTTTAAAGATATTTGTTACAGTTTATCAAGATCTGGGATTGTGGAATGGTTATAATGCAGTTAAATGTAGTTTGAATGGGTGTAAGGATTTCTGCATGGTTAGTTAAGATTCAGTGAAAGTGAACATTGGACAATAATAGACATGACAATAGGACATTATGCTTAACCCTATGAACCCTGAGCCTTGCATAACTCTACACCTGGACTCCTGAGCTCAGATCTGTATCTTGGACATCCCTACTTTCTTTATCACTCGAAACAGATCACTCACTGATTCTAAGCCACTGTCTGGATAATTTACATTTAGATCAGTCTCGTTATTTTGGAATCACCCTGCTGATTGAAAGCAATAAAAGCAAATGCTGGCGCTTGTCAGAATTACGAGAGGTTGATGGTTGAGGTACACTCAATTTCATGATGAAAATTCTATCTCGAATAATCGACACCCTGCATTTATGAGGGCAGTCATCTTTAGAATGACATCTAAGGCACATGATGTCATAGTCCATGTGTTATTGGTCAGTAAAGAATAGAACTACACAACATGTATGACATTAACATCCAAAATGACATAGAGCATGCACGCGGATATGGTCACGTAATTCACCTTGATGTACAGGTCGTACCTGGGGGTCATGGGGTTAAATTTCTTGATAATAATTAAAAATAGGTATTTTATATTTCATAACATTCTCAGGGTGTAGTATAACATTCCTTGTCAATGACCATTTTATCCACAGTATAGCTGTAATCATGCTGATGTGCTGTTAAATCCCAACGGAAACAGACAAATACACATTCCTTTTCCATACCTTCTTGACTCTCTAAAGATTAAATTTCAAATATATTTCTGTTTTCTGTTTGCCAGTGATATACTACAGCGAGAGGGCATGAACGCAGATGCCTTGTATGTGAGGGGAATGTGCTTGTATTATCAAGACAACACAGAGAAGGCCTTCCAGCATTTCCAGGAAGTGTTGCGGCGAGCACCAGACCATCACAAGGCAAAAGACATCTACAGAGTAAGTGGCAGAAACTTGTCAGTGCGGCTCCTCTTCCATGTTAAGAATGAATTTCATTGTAGTACCGAAGTAGATTAAGGGATTATGAATATGATGAGGAATTGTATTGCAGGATTTGGACTTTGGTGTGAGGATGTATGTGTGTGTATGATAAAGTATGTGTCTGTGTAGGCTATGGCCTTGTGTCTGTGTTTTTGTGCATTGGTGCATTTATAATTATTTATTTTGTTTTTGATTTTTTATGAAGCACACAGAACTTGTTTATGGGGTTGAATTCTGTATAAATGCTATGTATTATTATTATTATGAATGTCCTTTGTCTGGATTCCAGTCAGCACAGCACATTATTTTTGCAAGTCATTTAAAAAAAAAAAAACTGAATGTTGTGAAAAAGCAACCTGATTTTACTGTCGTCTTCCTTTGCATGCATGTTTTTAAAAATGACAAAAAGGAGGAAGGATATCCATGATCATATTATGTACCCTGTGTGTTCCCTCTGTTAGAGTGAGTGAAGTGCCAATTTTGTGACAGCCACACCTAGGACCTTAGTAAGGTCGAATCGGAATGGAAATTTTCAGGCTATTCTACTGAATATTATCAACTTGCATATTAGCTGTAATGCATGACATTTATGAAAAGAGGGTTTAGATTATATAGTATTCTACCAACAGCAGATAGTTGCATAATGACTTATTTTTTGTTGTTTTTATTTTTTATTTTTTAATTTTTGTTAATTTTGTTATCTCAAAGTAGATGAAAAAAAACCAACTACATTAATATTAATTAGTACTGTCTTTTCTGTTTGGATGCTCTCTCATGTTTTGATATTTATAGATCTTAATGGTAATTACTGTGCAGAAACAGAACTACATGTCTGTTTTTAGTAAGTAATAGATTGTCAAAAAAATCACTACTTCTGAATCTTCTGGAAGGTGAAGTTTTTATCAACTGATTGCATTCATTTGTCTTTATTCAGAGAGCCAAAGCTTTAGTGGCGAAGAAGGAAGAAGGGAACAAGGCATTTCGCGGAGGCAACTATCAAGAAGCCTATGACTTGTACTCAGAAGCCCTGAGTATTGATCCCAACAACAAATCAACAAATTCCAAACTATTCTGTAACAGAGCAACTGTATGTTCCAAGGTAAGACTACACCAGTTTGACATCCTCTGGCTGACATTGTATTCTCATGTTAGTGCAGTAATGCAAAGTGCACATTTCCAGTGCCCATGGTGGACGTCAAATCGTTTGAGACTTGAAATCCTTTTGAGAATTACTAAATTTCAAACCCAGTCCTCTTCATTGCAATCGTTCTTTCATAATTGGCACCCAGTCATTGTGGTGACTGTTGAAGATTTCTCGTCTTTGTGCTTCTTTTTTTTGTTTCTTACCCTTAACCCCTATCATTATTAAAGCATTTAATGGCAAATTGTAGACCAGTCTATGCCATCCATCCCGGTTATGTGCCAGGGCCTGGGTCTCTGCAAACATTTTCCTCATCCTGCAGTGCAGTTTTTACAGTTGGGGTGCATGTGTGTTGTTTTTGTGCTAGCCTGATCCCATTGACATCCAGAATTTCTCTCTCTCTCTCTCTACAGCTCAACAAATTGGATGAAGCCATCCAAGACTGTACAAAAGCCATTGAACTGGATGAAATTTACCTCAAAGCATACATGCGACGGGCAAAGTGGTAAGACATTCACTATAGATAGCCTGATATTTTTCTGATAACCAAGTTTTATGTACACATTTTGATATCCTTTTATAACTCAAAAGCGTGTTATCTGTTATTACTGTGTAAATGTACCCACCATGTTAGGTACAATATCGCCGTTATTGTGCTGATGTGCCGTTAAACCCCGACACAAACAAAGAAACAAACACTTGACCTAAAGTGATGACTTTATAATTTGCCAAAGCTATGTTTTCACATTTGCCATGACAGTATTGTATTACAAAATCATGCCTGACAGTTTATACAAATTTACCTGCATTCATCTAGATATGATTCCCTACAATTTGGCTTTGGTTCTCTCTTTCTGCAGCTATACAGACACAGAATTATATGAGGAAGCTGTGAGGGATTACGAGCAAATATATAAAATGGCAAAGACAAGAGGTAGGTGGTTTTTCATATAGCAGAATGTTTTATCTGTCTTATGGGCTTTTTGCAGTATGTTTAAATCAGATGCATCATAATTTTATTTACAAAGGCGAACTGCCATATCACAAAATACTTTCAGTGTTTCGATGTTTCCTGAAAGAAGTGTTATTTTCTTTCCACAAATACAGAAAACAAGCAGCTCCTTCAGAATGCCAAACTGGAGTTGAAGAAGAGTAAACGGAAAGATTATTACAAAATACTTGGTGTCCACAAAACAGCCACAGAAGATGAAATCAAAAAAGCTTACAAAAAGAGAGCTTTAATACATCATCCAGGTAAGTTGTGAATGTTTGTAAGCCTTTTTCAAGAACTTGTGTTATGTTTCCATTATTTAGATGTCAATTCAATTAGGTGATATTTGTCTTTTGTTTTTTTTTTTATTTTAGATGTCAGTTCAACCAGGTGATATTTATTGTATATCTTAATTTCAAGCAGTTCTTGTATAAAGTAATAAGTGCCATTGGAAAGATAAATGTGTGTTCTTTACCTTGGTAACTTTCTGGGCTCATATTTTCACACCCACAATTAATTTAATTTTCTTGTTAAAATCCTTTATATGAACATTCTGTGCATTTGTCCACCATATGCAGCTGGACAGAGATCAGTTTAGAATATTGATTAGTCCTTGGAAAACAGATTCACCTAATCTGAAACTTGATTACAGAGTCTCCTTTATTGCTTAGGACAAAACTGACAAGTTTGCTTGGAATAAGTTTTCAGGTGCTATATCACTGGCAAATTTTGATCATTTATCACAAGGTTCTGCAGTGCTATGCTAAGTTTATGCCTTTGTGCCTGCAAACTACTCACAATTGTGTCAATTAGTCAAATGTAACTTCAGTCTTACATCACGAGACACCCATTGGCAGGTGGCTAATACAGAGGTGCAGCGGAATATCATCACATATTATATCAGTTGTCACGCGGTATTGATGCTCCTGTGGTTATTTGCTTTGTATTTGACCATCTGTGTTATTCTCCCTCAGATCGCCACTCCCATGACACTCAGGACAAACAAAAGGAAGAAGAGAAGAAATTCAAAGAGTTGGGAGAGGCATACAGTATTTTGTCTGACGCCAAGAAAAAGGCCAGATATGACAGTGGACAAGATCTGGAAGATGGAGATGGATTTGGTTTCGGTAGGTTCTCCCAGTTTATTTTCATTAACTGTATAAGATTGTTCAGATAGTCCGGTTACGAGAAAGTAACTATGGATTTAAATAAAGTTAATACGTGATGAAATGAAAGCAGATTGCATGAAGCTAAGCTTTATCTTGGAATATTGATGACTGCCGTTGTTTTATTTGACTCCAGGAATCGCTTTGCGTTTTTTTGCTTTTTTTAGCTGTGTGAGAACTGATTTTACCAAGTCCTTCTTTTTCTCTGTGTAATGCCCTTTATTTACAGAAAGATTGACCAGAGACAAAAGCCATATTTCTATAATGTAAATCTGCAACAAAACCCACAGTAGGCTTATAGACTCAAAATCTGCAGATTAGATCGGTTTGAAATCTGGTACCGCACATTGTTGCATATGGATCTGTGCTTCTCTGTATATAAATCTGAAAAAGCTAATACCTTTGACATTTATTTTGAAAATACGATAATAATTGAATAATAAACTCGCGAGGGTGCTTGATCCGAATTGTATATTCCATTGCATGATGCGTTCAGATCACGTTTGCTTTGAGTAACATTCAGTAAATCAACCAAAATATCATCGAGCTGTTCACGCTGTACCATACACTGTAAGGCTCCTGGTTATAAAAAAATCTCCCGCGAAGGCCGTGGGTTCTCCTCTAGCATACTATAATGGGTCATGTGAAATGGGATGGACCTGGAAGTACTGCTTAGCAGATATGAATGCATGATTTGTGCATTTCCTGTAACAATGAAGCCCAGAATCTAGGAGCTTGGAATATGATGAAAATTGCAAAATCTGCTGTGGTATACAAAAGCTTGATAACTCGAAATCTAGTTGGTCTCTAATTGTTGCAGACCACAGCAGTTTCATTTTAAAAAAAAAAAAAAAAAAGAATAGACAAACCAACTCCTTTCTCCCTTTTTTTTTAAACATGGGGAACAATTCCCTTTAGTTTTAAGTCATCTGATCACTGTGGCAGTAGCTTTCACAAGCTGTATGAATACATTATAGTTTGAGGTTATTTAGCAGGGAAATATTTCCTTACATCCAGATATACAAATACAATAAATACTCATTTGTCTCATTAGCTTTATATTCATTAGACCATGCATTGCATAATGTTTGTTGTTGCATAGAGTTACATGTACACGTTTTTTTTTCCAGACACAGTGGATCCTAATCAAATCTTCCAGGCTTTCTTCGGAGGAAATATGGGCGGTTTCAGTTTTGGTGGGCATCCAGGAGCCGGACATTTCGGACATGGCGGACATTCGCAGCACGGAGGCTTCCCAGGATTCTCATTTCAATTTGGTTGATGTCCAAGATGTTATAGCGGTGCAGTGGGTCCTTAGTACAGTACTTCCTGTCTATTTTTTTATTCCCGCTCCTCGCAGCCATCCCTATGGTTATGGCTGATGATCAGATCTAGGTCAGTAACTGAGACTATGGGAAAGTGTGATATGTTTTTCTTCTAACTTTGTCGCTCTTGGAAAGTAATATAACTGGAGACCTGATTGTGTGCTTGAACAGTTGAGTGCGAGATTTGGTTATGACAGAAGAGAATATTTTATGTAGATTTTTTTTTCCTATGTATAAATTCTGAACTGTGAGGAATGTAAAAGCAGAACATATGTTTATTTGCATGGGATGTGAATGAGGATTGAGGATGATAAATATTGGCACATTTATATGTCTGATTGTAGTTTTCCACATCTGCAGAACTAGACCTGAGTAACAGATTGGGGAAAATCAAATATATTTTGGGTGCAGAAGAATGACCAATGGCCAGATGCCAGTGGAAGGATTGATATTGTCTCATTTATATAAGCCGTTGCCTACAGATTGATGTGGGAGAGAAAGTATTGGAATTAGTTCAACATATACATATTTCTTGTTTGTTCCTCTATTGAGAAATAGTTTTGCATATGACATTTTCATCCCTTATGCAGCAGCCAGCTAGGAGAAGGGACTACATGCCTTCAGTGCTGTTGAGCATGGCGAGCTATCCCATTTCCCACCTATGCCATGTTTAACTCAGTTGATGTCAAAAAAAAGAAAAAAAAAATTGGGGAGCAATCCCATTTCTCACCAGTGCCATCTTATTCTGAAAATTATCCCTTTGGACTCATTATATTTTTAGGGAAATGCTAAAAAAATGCCTAAAAACTTTAATCTCGATATTTCGAGAATGGAACCATCTCATTTTTATTTCAGCAGTATTTATGCACTTAAAAGAGATGAAGTGAGGGTGTTGTACTTGGGTGAAAACAATTACTGAGTGATGCACAGAAAGAGGGACAAACATGAAGACTCCTGTTTTGGAGAAAATGTTTTTTCCTGTTTCAGGTGAGTGGCAGAGCAGACCTGTAACTTTTATCTGATATAAAAATGGACCACTGCCAGTATTGTGCAATGGAAGTGAAGACAAAGATTGTTTACCCGTAATTTACAAAAAAAAAAGAATTCCCTGGTGTCATATGATCTTCTGTTTAGTTGAGTAGTTTAGAAACACTGCAAGCATGGTTAACATTAACAAGGGCAGTAGTGACCCAAATTCAGAGTGAGGATGCAGGCTTGTGTTCAAGTTGTCAGGGATCAGTTGCAACAGTCATGCTGCAAATGGTGGCGAATTTTGTTACCAAGGTATTTGCCTCAAAATTGCCTCTGAAGTGTTGGTAACAGTTACAAAATACAGTTTCATAGTCTTTGTCCTCTCTTCCACCAAAAAATGCTCGCAGAGCTCCATCCTGGTGTCAGATAAAAGTTACAGGTCTGTTCCGCAACTCGCCTGAAAAAGAAATAATAATTTTGCTAAAAAGTATGAGTCTTTATCTTTTTTTGCCCCCATTTTGTGCATCACCTTCTATTCATCTTCAGCTCAACTGAGTTGACATTTTTCACACTCACCTGTGACCTCTGGTCAGGTACATTCGATTATCCAATTATGATTTCTTTGATATCCAACAACTTTCACCTGAATGTGCATCAGATGTAATTCTGTGAGTGCACAAGAGCCTGGTCATTGGGAAAAAAAAAGGAAGCCATTGAACGGATTGAAACGTGACACAGTCACTGTTTTGACTGCTCCAGTAAATTGATAATTACCACTTGGAGAAAATTTCTCCATGTCAATAGGAGACGTTCTCTCTGCTGTTTGTGTGTATGTTTTAGTTAGATCTAACAGTTCCCTCTCTTTCTCACTTTATTTTATAGAGAAAAAAATTCAGTCTTCTGTTTCATGACCGACATTGCTTCTTACGTGGGCGCCTTTAGGTGCCAGGTTCTCAGGCAGAGACTACTGTTCTTTATAAGCAGATATCCCCACCCTATAATATAACCTTTACAGAGATGATGGCTGTCATAGTAATTTGAATGGTGAGCCAGGAAGCGTTGATGCATGTTGGCTGATGCTGTGTCCGACTTTGATGTAATTGATTGCTTGCTACAGAGAGAACATATGAGCCCAGTCGTTGTACATTTCTAAGGAAGTTTTAATACGTTAGCTGTTATGGAAGAGAGTATAGTTCAATATTTATATAATGTGTCAATGCATTTCCGCTCCTTTGTGTGTCAAGATTTGTTTTATTTATGAGCATGAGTGGTGTGATCTGTTTGTGTAGTGGTCGGCAACAGATTATGCATGTACCCACCTATTCTCAGATAGAGGTGTCTGCATCATGTATCTTGTTGTTGTATACATTTTTTGGCTCTTATTACCCAAAGTGACAACGTGCTAGATCAGGGCATAGTTGTCAAAGTGACGATTCAGTCATCACTGAGGTGACGTGCGGTTAGCTTAAAAAGTTCCTTGCTGTATGACTTTAAACTGGAACCACTTCGAAACTAAAAAGCTCTGTGATGGAAAAAGAAAGGAAACTAGTGGGAATTGCTTGAAAAAACAGTTGATATGTGTGTTTGTTTGTTTGTTTGTTTTTTTTTATCATATCCTATACCCAAATTCAACAGATTTATGAAGGGAATATATTCTGGCAAAACCCAAAAATTAATAAGAGTTTGCTAAAGGTAAATAGGTCATTTAGTGAAAATTTTTCCACTTTTTTTTATATTATTTATTGTTTTTGTTTATTTCTCCCTGTTTCTTTATTCTCGTTTAGTTTTGGCGCCGCCTCCCCTATTGCTTTTAATAGTCTCTGAGGCCATGTCCTAGCTATATGGCAGTTTCTGTCTAGGGCAATCATCTTGTCCTGAAATAGATTAGCAGTTGGTTTTCCACATAGCAAGATTCCTGTAGAAGTATTATTTTATCCCAGTGGCAGTGATATTTTCATCTTTTTCTGGGGTTTACATTGGTTAGGGATTGTATCATCAAACTTTAGGTTTTGAAACATTTTCCCTTGTGTTTATTTCATTCTGTAAGACTGTCTAAAATAGTACAGTGGAGTCTGCTTAAGATAAACCTGGCTTAAGATAAACTTATCATAAGGACCCGATTTTCTTCCTTCTTTATGACTACTAGTTCGTTTACGGTTATGATAAATGCCACTTTCCCACACTCCACTTAAGACAGACTCTCTGCATTTTAAATTAACATAGTGATACGGTTATTTTCAATTATACAAGGAACCAATTATGCCCTCATCTATTAAAGGGTGTGCAACAAGCTATGTGGGCGAAGCCACAATAGCATTTGCATGTTCATAAAGCAAAATTATTTTCACAAAGAGGGGGAGGGGACGCGATGGGGAGGGGTATGGCTAATGTGATTCACCTGCTTGCACACACACACAATATGTGACGCTGCGCCTGGCTGGTCCCAGTACCACGGCAGTGTACTGTGTATCTTGATGTTATGTAGAACTACATCTAGATTAGATCTCGATCTACCAACCCTCCCCACCTGCGATTATGAACAGCGGTACACTGTAAAAAAAATTACCACTGTAATGGTCAAAACGAGGCTTGTGTAGGCTGACTGAGTGACTATATTTGTCTTGAAATGGATAAAATAAACCTTGGATAAGATAAACTTTTTGATTGGGCCCCAGCAAGTTTATCTTAAGCGGACTCCACTGTATGTGAAAGCTAAGTGAATGTAATGTAACATACACACAGGTAGGGACAGGCTTTGTCTGTTACAAGCATGAAAAGAAATCAAGATTTATAAATGTATAATGTGTATGTAAATGAGCTTGATTGCTTATGTGTACATAAGATCTATGTGTTTATATGACATAAAAGTTGTTTTTAATGGAGAAATGTATTATTTGCGAGCACATGTGGATTCTTTCCTTGCTGTTGTTTGCCTGTGAGATGTTGTGGAAGACGGTGACAGTTTGGGAAGTTTGGCTCTAAAATCTCTTATTGGTGACAACAGTAAATGTTGAATTTTTTTCTAAATAAAAATAATTTGAAAGCCCCAACACCACAGACAGTGAAGATTTTAAGAATTATTTTTATTCATATGTTTTATTTATTTCAGTTGTGTGTGCGGTGTTGGTGAATGTCATTAGTGAAAAAAATTTCAGATTTGATCATTTATTTTGCTGGTCATTCGACTAGACATTTTAACTCATTGACTACTGGGTTGGTTTGTTTTCTGTGTTTCGACCACGCCTTTTCAAGGGGTCAAATTTTGGCACTGCTAAAATTGTACAATTTCCAATACTTGGCTCCCTTTCATACAAAACTGATTCTATTACATGTCATATTGAAGAGAATGGATGTAGAATATGGATTGGGTTTAAGTACAGAAGTATTGAAACATGGATTTGGAAAAGCAGGAAAACAAACCAGGCCAATGTGTTGGCTCTCTCTAGCCTTCTGTGCCAAAGATGAGTCAATGCATCCTATAAAGTGGTCAAAGAGTTAAACATTTCAACTTTCACACATTTTAGAATACAAAGTTTTCCTGTCATTTAGATCTTTATGTTTGAGCTTTTATATTATTATGCTTTGCTATAATCTAAACATCCTGATAGAATAATAGCTTCCTTGAATTATCATCTTGGACCAGGACCGTAATGAGAATGAGCGTTTACCGCAGTCATGTCCCCAGAATGATTAAACTGTTGGACGTTAGGTCATGTGTGGATTGTTTACTTTACAGCCGGTGGAGTTGTCAGTCAGTCGTAGATAGGTGTGCTCAGAAGATCCATTGATCCATTTTTTATCATTTGTTGTCCACATTGTATGATATTTCAGTAAGATGGACAGAGTAAGAGACATCTGCACAGTGATAGAAACTGTAACAATTTTGAAGTGTTTAATTTTCAATCATTTGTCAGGATAACAGACATTTGTCAAGGAAAAAAAGTATCAGCCTTTAAGCCCTGGGAATCCTGAATCAGTATTGCCTGTAATATTTTCCCTCCATGGGTTCCTTCAGTGGCTTAGAGAAAGAATTTAAACATTTCGTAGATACTAAGATTGGTACTGTCACTTAAACTTACCCAAAATCTTAGTATGCCTTGTGACATTATGAGCTGTGGTTAAGGGAAGATTACACATACTTGTGTTTATGGCTTTGGTCAAAGCTGCTTAAGACCAGCAATGATACATCTCCTTGTTTAGGGTCCAACATTTTAGGAGTAATTAACATGAAATGTCAGTTGTCGTGACACTGCACCATTTCAGATCTGGATATCAGTGACTTGTCACACATAATATATGTCTCGTACACAGTGCAAGTGAGTCAGAAGTCCTGCCAGGAGTTTTTGAGACATTGTGATTTTTAACTATTTTTCAATTAAGATACCAACATTTCTATTTTCCACAAAACAAAAATTCAACCTTTTCTTACCTGGAAAAAAAAAAAACAACAAACAAAAAATTGGTATCTGAGGTGGAAAATAGTTGGAAACGGCCTAACACTCAATCGGCCAGAGTGACTTCCAACTCATTTGCCCAGGGAGCAAAGCATATTTTGTTGGTGTCCAACTCTAGTCAGACAAGCGCCAAATTAGGTCGAAACACATTTTATGCCTAAAAAAAAAAATAAAAAAATCTCAGGCCTTTATGATCTAATATTAGAAAATCAGACAATCCCATTGCACACTTTTGGCTTGAAATCACTACAGGATAAATTATCATAGGGCTTGATGTTTATTTTTGGCCAAAAATGTTTTTAACCTAATTTAGCGCTTACGTAATTAGAGTCAGACATCAATGATATGCATTCATATCTGAAGGACTATACATGTAACATACACAGTAACAATAAGTGTGCAAATCTGCCATGAAAAACAACATCTTGTTTACTCAGAATGTCAGCACTTGTATCATCTCTTACAAGTTATGGACTCAGAAAAAGTGATTGGTTGTTTTACAAGACCCACAGATTTTGTTTGACCAGAATTACAGTGGTGTGATCTGAGCTTGTAAGAAAAAGAAAATGTATAAATATACTTGTCAGAGGCAAAGCTGTCAGCTACAGATTGCTTCACAACAAATCTTTGTAAGACAAAAAAAAACAACTTGAAGAGATGTCCGTCTATATTCCTAATTAATGCATTTTCATATCTTTCGTGGTGTTTTCTGCTTGTATGTAAATTTAAAAACTGTACGCCAAAGTCAGCGAAAGCTCATTGTCATTTTTGCTCAAACTGCAGATTTCAGTACTCCTTCATTTATCTTGGGTGTTAGGTTCCAAAATGCCCACAATAAGGCGAATTCCGTGAAGTAGGGATGCTACATTGGTATGTTTAGAAACTCTTTAATTGTAAGAGAGGGGATGTATACTGACTTTAAAGCCATGAAATGGGCAATACCAGGCATAACTTTAGGCAGGATCTACAGTCTGTTGTATGTGCGGTGGGCAGTTTGTGGGTTTGTGTGACAGGACTCGTCATTGTGGCCACTGCTCAATCTGCCACTGTGTCCTTTTGTAATTAACTGTTTGAAGAAACAGACCGACATATTGTTTTCCTGTATTGACTGTAATTGTAATACTAATACTACGACTGCGTCATGCTTCTGTTTTTTTCTTTTGTTGTTTTTTTTATTTCTAAAATAGAATCTGCTATTGGAAACATTAATTTTTCTGGAATTTTTCTCAAAAAGACTTTGCAACAGACACTTGACATTGACTGTTATAAGTTGAGCTATATAATGTAGGTGACTAGTACTTGTATTTATTAATTTTATATGTATTGTAGATGTGTGTGTGAGGGAAGAGTAAGTGTGTCTGTATGTGTGTCATATTCTCAGTACAAATGCTTGTGCTTGCAAAGAGGTATTAGCCTAAATGGTCAGAACAATACATGTCTATTGGTGTGGAAAATTGTGAGGCAAATATTCCCAGTAAAGTTTAGCGTAGTTCCACGATGTTTTTCCTGATAAAAGTGTTGGTCATAGTGTGTGGGAGCTCAGTGTTAGATTACATGTAAGATTGATCGTGGTATCAAGATTAGTGGTGGACATGAGGACAAAAACAGCACGAGAAAGATCAATGGGACGTTGTTCTGTCGCCCTTGGTCGGTCCAGAATTGGGGAAAGAGCTGAGGGCCAAAAGTTGTTTAAAGGAAATATGTACGAAGCAAAGCAAGAAACATCCTGTCCTCAAATATGGGTAGATTCAGTCCTTAAACCACTGCAGGAGCAGAAGAAGACAGCCAACTTAAGTCCTTGCCTCTTTTACTGTGTGCATACGTGTATTTTGTTATGTTTCTAGTCGAAATCCTGATGTTGCTTCTCTTAATTTCTCCTTCTCTCTTGTTTCTCTCAGAGAAGATTTTATGACAACAAGCGAAATAATATGAAGTCACGAAATTTTATGGGCTGTTTTCTTTACCAAATGGTTGACATGTGTATTATTGGAGAGCACCGAAGTCTGTTGACTTTCAGTTATGCTAGAAATGAAGGCCTTTTTTATTCACTTCTCTTTTTTTTTTTTTTTTTTAAATTGTGTAGCCTTCCAAACAATCTCCTTCAGATCTTAGGGCATGATGGTTGAGTTATTGAAAGAAAGCTGTTTTTAATCTCTCCTGACCCCAGCGGGATTGGAACCCGCATCATTGTCACTGAAAAACAGTGGATTTTTTTTTTTTTTTTTTTGTAGGGAGCTGAAAAGAAGGGAAATTTTTTTTTTTTTTTGAAGAAAACCTGCTCCCAAACTGCTATGTATTATATATCAATTATCAGTGTAAGATCAGTTGAATGAGTCATTAGGATTTGCATGTTTTGTGCACAAATGGAGAGATTTGGACGGGATTTTTCTGAAAGCAAAACAGTATATTGGTTCTGAACATTCATTGATCAGAACGGAAGAGTTAAATAATCTGCCAGGTGGATCAAAACTGCAGTGACTGTGTGGTTGTGATAGGCATGGTCTAGAGGGACTGTATATGTACTGTGAGCTTTTTTTTTTGTTGTCTCTCCTTAAATTATGATGTCAGTGTGTTTGTGTGTGATGCCATGGGTAAAGAAGCGTGTCAGCTGTGTCATGTTGAACTATGGCGTGTATGTTTGTGCTTAACATGAAATTCACAGATTGGAAGTGAGTTTTGAAGCTGTGACATATTTTGTTTGCACGAAAAGAAAGAAAAAATATTGATCTCCCATAGAAGCAGCAACAGAATTTTTTTTTTTTTTTTATAGTATGCACAGTACATATGACATTTTCAGTGTATTTTGAATACGAGATATCCAGGAATGGGAACCAGCTTGTGGTCTATGTCTATGGAGTATGTAATATGATAATCAGTAGGGGAGACCTATAAATTATATTTTACCTAGATGCACTACAGTTATTTAGCACAGAAATGACACCTGTTTACTTTGTGTTCAAACAGCTGTCTGATGCTCACTAGATTTATTGCGTCCATAAAGATTATTTTTCTTGCACCCAGGGCAAATGAGTTGGAAGTCAGACCTGATGGATTCAAGTCACAGCCGTTTTTGAAAGTTTTTGTTTCACTATTTTCCCACTATGATACCAAAATATTTCTTTTTTCAGATTAAAAAAGGCTAAATTGTTTTGTGAAAACAAAAAGGAAAATTAATATCTTAGTCGGAAAGTACTTAACAACAACCAAAAACGGCCATATATCTTCATTGCCCTGCGCGACTTCGGACTCATTTGCCCAGGTCGTAAGACATATTTATATTTATTTATATCTGGCTTTTTTTTTTTTTTTTTCCTGCTTTCTGCCAAACATCTGAACTTGAATAGCTTATTGATATAGGAGGTAGAAATCCTGTGTTGTGAAAGTGAAGTATGTGTGCGTTTGAAAGTATGTTAGCAATTTGGAATGCAAGGAACGCACACTGTATTGGAATTTCAAGATAGTTTGTCATGGGAAATTCTTTGATGATTAGTGCAAGATTTCTATATGGTGTACCAGTATGTTCATGCACAAGTGTGCCGTTCAGTGGAGAGAATGCTTTCTTTAGCTCTTATCTCTTCAGGTTGGAATGACTTCTGTCCAGTTCCAAGTTGGGCACACTCACAAAGCAGTTGTAGGTCTCGTGGACGAGCCCACAGTTGGCAGAAATTTGAATTTTCCCTAGTATATACTTCTTGGATATGATTATTATCGTTTATGTTCTACTTCTTCTTCTTTTTCCGCCTCTTCTTCTTGTCTTCAGATGGGGGCAGGGATAGGTCCGGCTCATTCTGATTTTCATACAATCTAAATTTACATACCTACTTTGAATACAAGCTAAAATTACATACATCTATGTGTTTCTCAAGCTAAGACTTTTCTATAATGTGTAAGTATTTGAAATGGTATTTTCTTCATATCCTGTGTAAATGTATTAGTACAGATGACCTCCCTCAAATTCTCTGTCCTACCCTCTCCCGCCACCCCATTTTGTATTGGTTGATTTGGTAATACGGTGTGAATGACTCTGAACTTACATGCTATCTTGCATATTCTATTGTTTCATTTGATTCATATGTATAATAGTATATGTATATGATATGCGTTATCATTTATAAATAAACATTGTTTGAAAGATAGCTCTGTCTACTGTTGTGTTTTCATCTCACTGTCTCTATAGTCTTAGAGAATACGGTGTCGTCATTCAGTCATTGGGTGGCGGAGTACTTGGGTCCACAAGTAACCTTTAATTAGCGCCTAACTCATGTTCTCAATTCAAACAAGGAAAGTACAACATTTTGGTTACATTTAACGACACAGCACCATCTGTATGTGCATGTAGTGGAAGGGAAGATCAAGGGAAAACGAGCGAGAGAAAGACAGCGAAGTATGTGGACGGGTGACATCAAGGACTGGACGAATCGATCTATGGAGGAATGCACTAGAAGTAGAAGGGTGGAGGACAGAGAGAGATGGCGAGTCATTTCACGTCAATCTGGAAAGTGATGGCACAGAGGCAGGCGTGTTCTCAAGAATATAGTCCTGCCATGGTACTGAAGGAGCCAGTACTGCATTGCCTACTGGTACCTACCTGTAATTACCAATTGATGACTCCAGTACAAGGAAGGGGGTCCAAAGACAGGCCAAAAAACAGACAGGGTTGTTAGGTGGAAGAGGCTGAAGAAGGAATGGTTAGGCTGACTTCCACTAAAAAAGACATCGAGATAACCTCCATCAGGAGATTGAAAGACATCGTGTATTTAGAACGTAAAAGTAAAATGGAAAGGAAAGCTTGGAGATAGTTGTTTGACAGGACTCATGCGCTAGCCGGGAGAAGGGGGGGGGGGGGCTGATCTTGATGATACCTTATGTACATGTTTAACTTTATTGCACAAATGAACCAGTCAAGCAAACTTCAATATAATATCTACAGCGTCGTTTTGTTTTGTTTTAAATAATGTTAAAGCTTGTGTATTGATTTACATATGTATTTGTTCACTGGCAGTCGTTTACTTGTAATTCAAGACATTTCTATAAGGAAGAAGAAAAGATGATCCTGATGACAGGCCCATTAATTAAGTAGGCTACTGTGATTTGGTTTCAAAAGGTGTGGGGGGGGGGGGAGAGTAAAACCCCTCAGAAACCCCCCTTTGTTGTTACTCCCCCCCCCCCCCCCCCCCCCCCCCCCCCCCCCCCCCCCCCCCCCCCCCCGCCCTTTCCTTTGTGGCAGTGTCAATGTCAGTCCACTGTTGACTCAATGGTCTCAGGTCATCCAGTGTGAGCGTTTGTTCCCATACCTACATTGTGCTCAAATGATAGCATCACCATCCGGCAGTGACGTCTACTCCAGGCCGATTTCACACTGTCCTCACACCTAACCATTATCATGGTAAGCCCATTGCTTCTCATTCTATTTTTATTATTTTATTAATATCAGCGAATTCATAGATAGCAAAGGAGAAAAAACCCCCCCCCCCCCCCGAAATCAGACTAAAGTAACAGCAATACCGCCCTTCATCTCGAGATAACCTCCACCAGGAGGTTGAAAGACGTACTGTACAATATGTATATATAGAACGTAACGTAAAAGCCCTTCATCTGCAGACACTGCACAGTGATCCTGCTAAACCTATGCCACATCAGAGACGGTAGATGCTGTCTACAGGGATGTCAAATTTCCTTCTTTAATAGGTTTTCCTACTTTTTGCCTGTCAGTATTGTCTCAGTTGACCCCAAATCCGGTATTATTTACCATTAACGTACTTCAGTTTTAAGTGTTGCTAAAGAATATACCAGAAACTTTTCCTATTTTTTCATGTAGACAGATTGACATCCCAGTGTCTAATATCTCTGGTTACACGCACAAGGAACAGTTGTCTAGATAGGGAGTGGAAAAGCGATGGACAGAAGAAACCATAGACTGACAACATTCAGGAACGGACAAACAGAAGATTTGCTGGACTCAAAATCTTGACGGATGGAGAAGATGAATGCAGAACTCGTCAGAAAATGCCCTGATGACCCATGATGGAGCTACAGGCTGAGAAAACGACTGCAATAATCCATAGATAGATCTACTCATCAAACGTTATTATTCTTTCAGTTATGAGCTAAGGGCCAGGGCTCCAACGCAGAAAATACAAGTCATGTAGTTTCAAGCACTCTATAGAGAGGAAACGGGCCACAGAATGATGGATAAAATTCTACCTGACCCCAGGCAGACACTGTGTCTTTCTAGCAACACCCTACAGCCCTTCCACTTGGCATCTTCCTTCCTATGACAACCCTAGTGGCTTCAAATTAGACAACAGCAGGTCTGACAGATTATCCACATTGAAGAGTAGGATCTGTACTACCGCCAAAGCACCAGTGTGTCCCACCGTGTTAAGCATAATGTTATAGCTTCAATCGTGCTGATATAGCCTACCGTTAAATCCCAACACAAACAAACCAGTTGTGTACGGTGACGTCACAGTTAGTGTGTCAATATCACATGATATGCGACCATGGCTCAGACAGATAGATCTAGGTCTCTGGAACATAATTTAAAGTTTACACAGCTCACAATGTCGAACTGAATCATTATGTTATCATTATGCTATATGATGTCGGCCTGTATCATTATGAAAATATAATATATTAGTTGAAATAAAATATAATAAAATAAAATGAATTAAAATAAACATAAATAAAATAAAACGAAATGAATTGAAATAAAATCAAATGAAATAATATAAAATAAGGATAAAACACCATGAAATAACACAGGACATGAATAGAAATTTCATATTGATGTCTTGTAGAGTGAATAGGCCACACTGAACGTTTTGTTCGCCAAACACGGCAATGAACGAAAACGAGGATCTGTCTGCTGGTCTGTAGTTGTTGAACTAGCCATCTGCTTTCCAGCCACCCAAAAACGTCGTGCATGCAGATTATCAGAAAATCTGGTTCAATATCAGATTCTAATAATCATCCACCTGTATGATACTGCATTACCTGGAGGTTGTGACAAATCCTGTCGTCCTGATTCCAGGTCAGTCGCTGAAAATGGTCAACCCATCCTGTATCTGAAGTGACGTGGTCAATTCTAGTGGTCAGACACTCACGCCAAACCCCAGAGACAGGAGGGGTTTGAGGGGTTGCCTCACACCCACCACAGAGCGCCTGGCTAGGAGGCGATGGCGTGGTCGCTATGGGTGCAAGGTGTCCCCCAGCAAACCGAGCCCAGCTCCGCCCCTGTCTAGGGGCTAAGTGCCAGGCTGGATACGTGTGAGGGGCCCATGAAAGAGCCCCTCAAGAACGAAGTAAGCGTTATTGTAAGAGAGTTGTTCTTGATTGAGAGTTCAGCTTTGTAGCCATCCTCTCGATAAAGGGAACCAAGCTGCAACTGCCCTTTTTATACAATCTCAGAGACAGCGGCGAGGCAATCACGAAAGCTCAACTCCCCGGTTAACCCGTTCGAATGGTTATTTTTAGAATCTGCGTCACCGTCTGGCGATAGGTTTGCGCCAATCACACGATCCAAGCCGAGTTATCACAAGTTCGCCTGGCTTAAGCCACCCAGTCACACCATCAGTATTACAGCTTCGTTATCACACGTCCTTGGCCTTAGATTCTTGTAATACACGATGACCTGCTAAAGTGCAGAAATAACCCTGGCTTAAGCCATCTAGGCCTACTGTGCAAAATATGCACAATAACACTGGCTTAAGCCACTGACTAGCCTACAGAGATACGTAACTTTTACGTATTGGCTTTATGCCAGCTGGGTCAATAGCAACGATTGTTGCCTTAGTTTAGGACCCATTCCACTACTTTTTTAAAATTCTAAATTTGTAAAATAAATTTACCTTTAACGCTAAAGTGTCAAGAAGCCCATCTGGTGAAAGAATCGTTATTTATATTTTTTTAATTTGAATGATTTCCAAATCAATGATAAAGGCTACGTGTAAACTACATACCAATGTTTTTTATACTAAGATTTAAATATAAGCTGTCACATCTGGGACATAGATCTAAAATACATGTAAATATCTTTATAGAAACAAAAACACTACAGTCGTTTCAACTGATACTTCTAGCCTTACATGTAAGAAGATACAAATTAAACAGCCATCATCGTGCTGATGCCCTGTTAAATAAAAATCTTACCTAACAAAATAATGAAACAAACGAAACTCTCTAGGTCGCAGTCGAAGTCTGCTCTCAAAAGAACGTTCATTAGGAAAAGCACCAAGTACGACACTGTAGTGTTTTGTAAATTTCTCAGCTACAATAGCAGTATACATTAGTAGGACCTAACGACAATGACAACAACAACAACAACAACAAGGATATGAACAACAACATCAACGAGGACAACAACAACAAAAGCAGCACCATAACAACGACTTCACCAACAGCAACAACATAGCATTAATTACAAAAAAAAAAAAAAGAATCATAACAACAACAATAATGATTTTCAAAAACCAGTTACAATAACGATAAAAAATAACAACAATGGCAATAAAAGAAACAGCAATATAAATGATGAAGATAAGCCATGAGATGTGTGAGGTTGTATTAGATCTGTACAAAATGTGAGGAAAGATCCATCGGTCTATAGGTCATAAACTTAATTAATGTAATACAATACGATATTTGTCCCAGAGCTAGTCTGATGCTGTATTTTCCAGTTTGATAAAAAGTACATGTATTGTATATGGTATGTATTGTATTGGGGTGCATTAGTACATAATGTATTTCACTAGGTGCTAAAACTTTCGTCCATTTTGATTTTCTAGCATAGAACATTTAGATCCATCTGCTTATTGCTGATAATCTCTCTTTCTCATCTACTCTTTCTCTTTCTCTCTCTATCTCTCTCTCTCTCCTTCTGTGTGCATGCGTGTGTGTATATATGTATGTGTGTGTATGTGTGTTCACTCATTCTTCTCTTTCTTTCACTTTTATCCTTGATTCACCCTCCCTCTCTCTCTCTCTCCCTGTGTCTGTCTGTGTGTGTCTCCTTCTTTTTCAACCCCAATCTTATTTCGTCCTGCCCTTCTTTCTCTCTACATGATTATGTTTCTCTCTGAACATTTTTCTCCTTTCTCAATATCAACCCTTTTTCAATCTCTCCTTTCTCAGTTTCTCTCCTTTCTCAATTTCTCTCCTTTCTCATTTTCTCTCCTTTCTCATTTTCTCTCCTTTCTCAATTTCTCTCCTTTCTCAGTTTCTTTCCTTTCTTAATTTCTCTCTTTTCTCAATTCCTCTCTCAATTTCTTTCCTCTTTCAATCTCTCTTTTCTCTCAGTTTCTCTCTTTTCTCAATTTCTCTCCTTTCTCAGTTTCTCTCTTTTCTCAGTTTCTCTCTTTTCTCAGTTTCGCTCTTTTCTCAGTTTCTATCTTCTCTCAGTTTCTCTCCTTTCTCAGTTTCTCTCCTTTCTCAGTTTCTCTCTTTTCTCTGTTTCTCTCCTTTCTCAGTTTCTCTCTTTTTTCAGTTTCTCTCTTTTCTCGGTTTCTCTCTTTTCTCAGTTTCTCTCTTCTCTCAGTTTCTCTCTTTTCTCAATTTCTCTCCTTTCTCGGTTTTTCTCCTTTCTCAATTTCTTTCCTTTCTCAATTTCTTTCCTTTCTCAATTTCACTCTTCTTTCATATCATCCTCTCTCTGTTCATTTCTCCTCCTTCTTTTTCATATATATATTATTTTTTTCTCTGGCTCCTCTTTCCTATCTCTCTCTCTCTCTCCCTCTCAGTTTCTATTCTCCCCGGCTCCCCCTCCTCTTTACCGCCACTCTTCCTTCGGTCTTCCCTCACTCCTCCTCTTTTAATCTCTCTTTCTCCTTCCTTTTCCTCCCACGCTCTTTCATTATTACATGTATTATTATTACTATTATTATTATTTTGTCTTTCTTTCTCTCATGACTTGTGTACGTGTTTGTGTGTGTGTGTGTATGAATGTGTGTTTCTCTTCCCAAAGCTCCATTTTCCTTTCCTCTCTCCTACTCTCTTTTCTTTGTCTTTTGCCCCCTTCCCCCCACCACTCTTTCTCATTCTGTCGATCTATGTGTGTGTTGTTGCATGTGTCTGTGTGTGTATGCGCATGTGTGTGTTTGTTGTGTGCATTTGTGTGCCTGTATATGTGCTTATGTGTGTGTGTATGTGTGTGTATGTATGTATGTGTGTGTGTCTGTGTGTATGTGTACATGCGTGTGTCTGTGTGTGTATGTGTGTGTGTGCATGTGTGTGTTCATGACATGTGTGTGTCTGTTTGGGTGCATGTGTGTGTCTGTGTGTGTGTATGTATCTGTCTATGTGTGTGCATGTATCTGTCTGTATGTGTATGTGCATGTCTGTGTGTGTGCATGAGTGTGTATGTGTTTGTTCATGTGTGTGTCTGTCTGTGTTTGTATGTGAGTGTCTGTGTGTGTACATGTGTGTGTATGTGTGTGTATGTGTATGTCTGTGTGTGTGCATGTGTGTGTCTGTGCGTGTAGATATATGTGTCTGTATATGCATGTGTGTCTTTGTGTATGCATGTGTGTGTCTCTGTGTGAGTAAGTGTCCATTTTTCTCCTACGTTATCGCCACCAGTCTTTAAGTTTTCGTCTCGACTTTCACTCATCCCATCCTTCAATCTCTTCCTGTGTTTCCTTTTATCCCCCTTCACCCCCCCCCCCCCCCGCCTTCTCTCTCTCTCTCCTTCTTCTTCTTCTTCTATAATTCACCTTGTTCCTCTGGTTCATTCATTCCTTTCTACGATTTTACCTCCATTTCTTGGTTGTCTCTTTACTTCTCTCCACTCCATCTCTATGCACCCCCCCCCCTCCACGATCGCTTCTTACA
>JBCAUA010042250.1:0-11907 GCA_038406235.1 Peronia verruculata
TATCTATCTATCTATCTATCTATCTATCTATCTATCTATCTATCTATCTATCTATCTATCTACCTATCTGTCTATTTTTCTCTTTTGACTGTCTCGGTTCTTATTGGTCTGTCTTTCTGTCTATTTTTCTATCTGCCTCTCTGTGTATCTCTCTGTCTCGCTGTCTGTCTCTTGGTCTTTCTGTCAATCCATCAATTAATTTTTCAATCTGTTGGACTCGCTGTCTCCTTGTCTGTCCTAGTATCTCTGACTGTGAATTCCTGCCGGTTCTGCCCCTCGACCGGTCCTTTCCCTTTTCTAGTCACAGTCAGACAGACAGAAAACTTTTTTTTTTTCTTTTGCCTGCCTGTTTTTCCACATCCATTATGATTCTCACATCACCTAACCGTTTTGCCTCCGTTTCGTATGTTTCGTTTCATATACACTTTCTTCAATGCTCTAGTTCTGTTCATATTTTGCATTCTCAAGACGGGACCGATGCAGACTATGATAACAGATCCATCATGATACGGTCCAGGTCCAGCGAGTAAGCCAGCGACCCTGTAGGCCTACAGCCTGGCAGTTACGGGTCAGTCATGGTCAGTAATTTACTGGCTGACTCGGTATGTGACCACGACTGGACACAGCAGTGGACGGGCTAAATGCTGGAAGATAAATGGCTGTTTTCATGTTGTGTACCGTTGTTTTCACCTGGTTTTATGGCACGGCTGCATGTAACACCGAAATTTAATGAATGAAGTTCAAGGAAATAGGAAGATGTATCATCCTTGTCGTGTTCATCATCTTTCTTCTTCATCTATACAATAAATCTGCAGCTAAACTCATGAAAGACCGTCGTGTTCATCATCTTTCTTCTTCACCTATACAATAAATCTGCAACAAAACTCATCAAAGACCTATGGACTCGAAAGCTATTGAATGTATCCGGAACGAAATTTGGCACACAACATCGTTGCATAATGATCGGTATTTCCACTTACATAAAACCCGAGAGAAAAAGTTACTATGTTTGAAGTTATTCTCAAAAGACGATAATAATTGAATAATAAAGGTATTTGATCCGAATTAAACCTTTGATAGAATGACGCGTTCCAAATACTAAATCTGTTTTCTTTAAACAGCATTTAGTTAAATCACCCAAAAATGCCAACGTCGAGATGCGCACGATGGCCATACACATTAAATCGCTGGACAGTATCGGTTTCACATGAGGGGCCGGGGTTCTCTTCTAGTTGTTATATAAATGTTTTAAAATTTAACACCGACTTAAATCGCCCAACTAACTAAATCAAATAACCATATGTAGAGCCCGATTATTATTATTATTATTATTAGTAGTAGTAGTAGTAGTAGTATTAGTATTAGTATTAGTATTATTAATAAGTTGAGTAAAATGATGTTTCTTTCCTTATTTTGGAGCCCTAGTGGTTCCTCAGCCGGGCAACAAAGAAAATCATCATTGCGAATTAACAAAAATGTCTTTGAAGTGAAACATACCCTGGTAACCAACTCCGTGCACGAAATAAAGAAACAGCAAAATTATAAAGAATTAATATTGTGATCATCATCATAAGTATTGCCACTATTTTACAAAACTGTGCTAAGTTTCAGAACTGTGATTGTCAGCTGTCAATGAACTCAGTACATTCAATAATTTTATCGAAATGATTTAAAAGATAAGACAAATGTCTACCAGCAACTAATCAAATAGAGCCAGAAGAAACAAATAACAATATTTTTAAAAAATCGATCTTGTAGAAATTGAATAATCTGATATCACTGGCCAAATTTTCGAATGGTGTGGGCTCTTCCTCGTGGCAGTAAAGAAAGTATATTCAATGTTCATATGGTATTGCTGTATATGAAACAAATTGCTAATAAAATGATTTACTGTATTCAATAACCATCATTTTAGCTCTTATCTACATTTGAAGCTACTGGAGCTCCTGCTGGCGAGTTGGACAGTGATCTTCCTCATTAATTGACGCAGATATGAATTATACGAAAGTTAAGGGAAACATTGAGAGGGCTACATTTTTTGGAACATCGTTTGGTTCAGTCTCATCATTTTATAACATAGAAAAAGAATGCCCAACCGGCAACTAACTAAACAATTTAAAAAAAAAAAAAAAAAGCAAATAACATATAGATCTACAAACAACTTTATCTTGATAACAAAGGTGAATCTCAAATTTTCAAGTCAGATTGACTCTTCAGTCTCATCATCACCATCATGGGGAGAAAAGTCCTTTTAATGGCCCAGCTATTCTTATGCATTTACGGTAGGATGTCCGACGTCTAGACTTCTTAGATAAACAATATTTGAGCAAATTCAATGTCTATTCATACTCTTCAAAAATTAAATTCCTATTCAAAGATAGTTCTAGTCACTGGACTGACGTTAAATGCTGAATGAAAGATGGAGATAATTACATTTTTTATGTTAAATGGCTTCAAACACACACACAAACATACGCACATACACACAACACACACATGTTCATACACACACAGTACACATATAGACCTACATACACAACTTTATCCATATGCAGACATAATCCAGTAAAAAAGCTAATGTTTTTGTTTTGTTTGTTTGTTTGTTTGTTTTTCAACAATCAAATCTTACTATCTCAGTATCTATAATCATTTTTGTATATCGATTGGAAAGAATAGTTTCCCTTTTCCAATTCTACTTTAAATTAGAATCTTCTCCTTGGGTGAGACTTTTAAATAAATTTCCATTGAAATATATACTGACGGACTCTAAAACGCAACACTTGAAATGATTCTATTGACCAAGTTTAAAAACGTAACACTTGATATATAGAATCATTTTCAATTGTTGTGTTTTTAAAGTCCGTCAGTATAATCATCTTCAAGTGTTGCATTTTTAAAGTCCGTCAGAAGAATTATTTTCAAGTGTTGCGCTTTTTAAAGTCTGTCGGTTGAATCATTTTCAAGATTTGCGTTTTTCAAGTCCGTCAGTATATAATGCAGTTGTTTCTCCCCCTTTCTCTAATGTCAGTGGTGAGGGAAAATGACATACAGTGAAGATTGTAGAGGATAATTCATAGGAGATGAATTCTATTGTCACAGTTCGGGTAACGAATAAAGAAATCGTGGTTTAAGTTGAAAGTCTAAATAAAAGTCGACGAGAAAAAATAAAGGAAAACCATGATTGTTCTTGTTTCAAACTGCTAAAATCTGTCGCCAGGCTTTTCCCACCTCACCACGTACATCCTTGACACAAATTCTGACATAACTAACTCGGTTTAAGACAAACGCATGTTAGCCAGAGAATGACATATAGGTCACTAGATAAGCCGACTTATATTGCTAGTGTACTTCAAAAATACCTTTACCATACAGAAAGTTTATTTCGTTTTCTGCTTGTCGTAAATTGTGTACATTTTGTAAGCCCTAAGTAGTCGATGACAAATTACGGGGATTTCAGGTTGCAGTGTCGGCCCATCGCAAACAAGACAGTTTGGAAGTGCCAGTGGAAAACGTTCTCGTACTGCAGGCATGTATATTCGTGCTGGAGTTTCGGTGGACACCCCTCCCTTTCTTCTTCTGCTTCTTCTTCTTCTACTTAACTACATGTACTTTAGAGTGTTTGGCCTTATCATGTTTTTCTTTGTTTGTCTGTTTATTTGTTTTCGGTTTTTTTTTCTTGTCTTTTTCGTTGTTTTCCAGGAATTGTTGTTGACGATATGATTCATGGATGAAGCTGACTGCAAGTTAGAAAAGTACGGTATATAATAATAATAATAATAATAATAATAATAGAGAGTAGAGTATTTATATAGCGCTTATCCCCATCAAATAAGTTGTTTGACAGAATCTGAAGCCAGTATGTCATTGTGTCTGCCGGCAGAGAATGATCGAACACATTTGCTTCTAGTAGCCTACTAGGGATGTTGTTACTGTGCCGTGTGTCAGTAACTATACACGTCAATGCTCTCGTTTTGTTTGTTTGTTTGTTTGTTTTTTGTTTGTTTTTTCTTAACATTTTCTTCGTGAAATTTAACCTGATAGGAAATCAGTATGAAAACTTGGGGGATGAGATGCCCATTGTGAGGAGAACTTTCATGTGGAAGTTTGCAAAATTTCTAAATAGCGAACACATAATGTACGGTACTTAGCCCATTACTGCAACCAGGGATTAAAAAATTAACTCTTTTTAATATCACACTCTATGGCTGTTATTAAATGAAGTCAAAATTATGTCTTACATTCTTCTTTTTGAGGATATAACAATGCTTCCTCTGTTTACATGGAGGGGGGGGGGGTGAGCAATGTCCACATTAAGCTCGGTTCAGGCGCCGCCGCTGCCGATTAGGGCCAGAATTACGTTGACCGGACATTGGGCACGAGACAAAGTCAAAAATACCGTTGGTTTCAATTTCATGTGGCTTTCAATGTGGCACAGATTAGTTCAGATTTATATGTCCAGCAATACTGCCTCATTTTCATGTCTTGTTTTGTTTCTGGTAATGATCTTACGCTAATTAATTAACCACAAAAAACATGACAGGGGTCATTAATTTCGAGATAATGACCTAGTGCCCGGATATTTCAAATCAACACTAAAACGTCTTGTTGATTTTACTGAGTAATCGAGGCTGTGTAGAGGGTATATAAAGTCTTCATGTTCTTCATTTCTTTATCTAGTTTTTTCATTCTGGGACTCGAAGATTCTTACCGCTCTTCGGCTCGGCTGGTCATTTTCTATTTCGGCAGGCAGTTAAACTAAGCAGTCTGCTTTTATCTCGCTAGATCAAGACCTGTGCCTTTTCGCTGTTGTTTTGAGGCCGATTTAATAGCTTTCACCGACCAGCCATGGCATCTTTGACCGCTGTACTGACCATCTGTCTGGCAATGACCGCTCCAGCCTTTGCCCAGTTTGACCCACTGCTGTTTGGACTTTTGGGCAGTGAAGGATTTGAAGCCGGCGGTGCTACTTCTTTGCGTAAGTTTGTACAGAGAGAGAGAGAGAGAGAGAAAGGAGAGAGGCAGAGAAAGAGAGAGAGAGAGAAATAGAACAAGAGAGAAGGAGAAATCAAAAGAGAAACAAAGAAAGAGAGAAAGCTAGAGAACACGCAGAAGAAAAAGAGAGAAAGAGAAAGACAATGAGAGAAAGATAGAAAGAAATGGAGGGAGAGAGAAAATCTTATTTTTATTGACATGCATCACATTCTTGACGCCAACTGCGTATAAATTGTTTTACAGACTTGTTTGCTCGAGAGCGGCTGGGATTGATCCATACGAGGACCGAAGGAGCATAAAAAGCTTGAATTAAATAACTTATAACATTTCTTTTTAATCGCCATAGTTTTCACGTTTTTGAAATCTTTTGTCACCCACATAAATCGCTGGCTATGCCATCTAACAGTTGAAAACAACGGTAAACATAATTATGTAATAATAACTCCACATATTATTATGTTTTGCCAATATTTTTGTGTCTAATTTAAGTTAAAGTCATTATTTACACTCAAAGAACAGTGCAATAGTTTTATTTCATGAAGACCCTAATAAATCATTGTAGAGGCTGTAATAAAGAGAAGGTTTTTCTCTAAATGTGGGAGAAATGAGAAATGCAAATTTATTTTCCAGCATTTTTCACAATGTATTAAAACAAATCGCACTCGATGTTTGTAGCCCAGAGTTCAGTTGAAAAGTTCTCTATGACCTGGATGAACCCGAGTTTCCATGCAGCTTTCAGTGTCTTATATCTTTTGACATTATAATATTTACTTCTAGACGTAGAAAATATTTATCTTTGGAAAACATTTTAAACAAATTAATGTCATCGCCACTCTTGTGAATTTTAGTTTGAAAGTTCGTACCTATCCAAGCTTTTGAGGTTCAAAATTTATTTCCATTGGTATCCATTAAAACTTAGTACTTACTTTTCTTCACGATAAACATTATAAACAAAGCAATCGATGTAGAGCGGAATTCAATTTAGAAGTTTTACTTTGACATAGCAGGATCTACTCTCATTTTAAAAAGCAGGATATTTTCATATATCTCCGTGACTGATATCTAAGCTGTCAAAATGAATCCTTTGTCTGTTGTCCACCTTGATATTACTACTATCACCTAAAACCTGAATTCAGACACTTTCATTTAGTGAAAAAAAAAAAAAAAAAGTTTTGAGCTAACTTGACTGCACCCAGAAATTTTGCAAAATAGAAGAGACAGAAAGTGATCTCTCAGCCTAGCCTGAAATACGGATAAATATCGGCAAAAATGAACAGTTTAAAGCACAAAAATCTACAAATTCTTCGCACATCATTCTGCTATAGGCCCTACCTACAATCTGTCAACGAGAGCAATATTTTCTTGTTTAGGGATAAAAACTAAAAACCTTTCTGTTTTTGTAACGTATAACAATTATCGATATCAGGTCACCCTTATTACATTCAGTCCCAGATCCCTCTGTCCGAGTCCAGCAAACTTATAGTTTTCAATTTTCTCTGACTGGCTGCGAGACTACTGAAACTTGATGGCCTTTCATTTTTCTTGTGAGCATTACAAACAAAATTTCTAACGCCTTTGTCATGTCGCATAGATTAGTATGGGCGTTCAAATACTTTTTACAATTGCTATCTCTGTGTGTTTCTTTGACTGATATCAGACTTGTTTAATACTATGTGATTGAACTTTCACTATTGTAATATTTTTTAATTTTTTTTTTTAACTTCCAGTGTGGTACAATCAACTACAGCGTCAACTCCAAGCTCTTCAATTCAGTATCGCCACCGGAGCTGTCGGAGGATGTGAGTACTCGCACGTACCGATACCTTCACTTTCAATTCAGCCTTCAGGTTAACCTTTCAGGATAAGCAAATAACAAATGAAAACTGTACAGTGGACCTTCGATTTTCGAGCTTCTCGGTTTACGAACAACGGTTTACGAACAAGCTTTGCAAACATATTTTATCTCAACTTATCAACAATGATTTGGGTTACGAACACGCCCTTTACCCATAATTCCTTAGAACACATACTCAGTTGTGCTTTATCAAGTACACATGAGCGTCAGCGTGGTGTGTTTTTCATGTGTTCATGCTGTATGTATTTTAGCCTCAGTCATGCCATCGAAGAGTGAAAAAAAGACACTTCTGTAGAAGCACAATCACATTACAGTTTAAAAGAAAAAAAAAATAATGTCTCTAACTAATAATACACGTACAAGCATTTTAACAATAATAAACAATAAATGCATTTTAAACTAATAATACACGTACATGCATTTTAATGTAGTGTTAAATTCTTCATTTTAAAAAGCACTTAAAATTTAAAATACTACACCGTTGTTTTTTTTTTTCTGTTTCTGAGACTGGAACACCATTAATTGTACATGTATTTACTCTCATTTCAATGTTTCGTTGCGTACAATTCGGTTTAAGAACAGAGTCCCGGAACAAGTTCGTAAGCTGAGGGTTCACAGTAGGCTATATGCTTCACGCTGTTAAATATTGTCATTTCATGCCTTGTTTCCATGCCAGACTTATTTGTGCTTGTCTGTCTGTGTTTGACATCGATTCGTTTTTCTGAGCAACTTTCAAACTTTAATAGTCTTTTACATATTGATATGCACTGATACCTGAATATCGCAGATACAATTGAAAAGTTTGGCCCACTAAGACTGGTACTAGGTGGTGTTCCGGCTATAGTAAAAATACAATCATCCAACATTCTTTCTTTCTTTCTTTCTTTCTTTCTTTCTTTCTTTCTTTCTTCCTGTCTGTCTTTCTTTTCTTTCTTTCTTTCTTTCTTTCTTTCTTTCATTCTTTCTTTCTTTCTTTCTCCCTTTTCTTTCTTTCTTCTTTCTTTCTTTCTTCCTGTCTGTCTGTCTGTCCTTCTTTTCTTTCTTTCTTTTTCTTTCTTTTTCTTTCTTCCTTCCTTTCTTCCTTCTTCCTTTTTCTTTCTATCCTTCTCTCTTCCTTTATTTATATACACTTTTATTATTATTTTTATTTATTTACTCATATTATTCACTGATTTATTCATTCACTTATTCATTCATTCATATAGCCTTTAATTTCTTTGGTTATTATTGTCTGGTTTCCCAATTAAATAATTGTTTAAATGTTTATATATAATAGTATGTGTGTTTTTATTAGTTATTTACTGTCTGCCCTTGTCATTACTGTTATTCATCCATTTCTGTCTTCACTTACTCACGCTTTGACTTTTTTTTTTTTTAATTTGTAATTCCTTTTGAAGTTTGACTGTATCCTGCCATGATGTTTTGATTTCTCATATTCAGTACCTAACCTCTTCCAGGAAGTCAATTACCGTACTTTCAGACATTACAGCAGAAAAAGTGGTAATCAATGCTGTCTATTATTGAACCTAGAGTCGATAAATGCTGTATTGTAAAAAGTTTTCATGTAAAAATATGACACAACTTCGGCACCAAAAAAAATGTCAAAATTATGCCGTAAAATTACAACAAAAAACGTTGTCTAGCTGTAAAATGGTTCTAAGGCTATGGTGTTAAAATGGGAGACCGTTGTGCTGTCCTATTACCTCCCGTTACCACACAAAAGAGGGATTGAACAAGCAGTGTAAATAGGAACTAAAAAAATCAGTTTTGATCCCTTTGCTTGAAAAGACAATTTTAAAAATTTCAGAAAAAAAAAATTGATATAAAGAGAATGTTTTCTTCTTATTGTTATAATTTTATCAATTTTTTTGGCTACCAGCTTTTCGAACGACAAGAAGTAAAAAGATATTTTTTTCTTTACACTGCTTGTTAAAACTTCTATTGTCTAGGAAAGAGAAGAAGCGGAGCTGGTCAAAATGATCTCCCTTTACACGAGTCACTCTTTTGGGAGGGGCAGATGATCTGCGAAAACGATCTACCATTTGACAAAAATTTCGTACCTGAAAAATGCCAAGTGTATGCCGTTATATTATAGAAAAAAAAATCTGACAGTAGTTTATACGGTAAATTGATGGTAAATTCACAGCAAATTACTGTAAATTTACAGACAATTTTTACTGTTTGTGAAGAGATGCCAAACTTGGTAGTAGAATGGGCAGGTTCTGTGACTCTAAGGCATGGGTGTCCAAACGTTTTGAGAGGAGGGCCAGATTTTAGAAGATGAAAATATGTATGTGGTGGTGGGGGGAGGGGGGTGAGTATCCAGCTTGACATTCTCTTAAACCATGAATATTAAACCAATCATTCTTGAAAATGAAGTGTTTATGAAATTTGTATAGCAAATGATAATTTGCCTGCAGTGATGTAAAGGATGACACTGAGATCTGGACTACAGTAAACAGTCCTACTGAAAAAAAAAAAAATCATGTCTGACTTGATTTAATTCGTTGGAGCTGCAGGCCGGATAAAATTTGCACTTGAGTCGCTTTCGGACCGCTGGCCGGACTTTGCGCATGCTTTCTCTACGGAGATAAATGACAAAGTTAACAAGAATGTTACATTTTAACTTAAAGAAAAGTTTAAAAAAAAAGTTAAAAGTACCATCCCTTGAGCCCCTAAGAGGGGAAATTGTCTTGGCCATTTCAGACCGCGTCGCCGCAGTGCAGCGCCACTGTACTTCCCCCGATATACACCAGGTGGCCGTTTTACAGATGGGTGGGCTGAGGAAAATAGTGTTAAGTATCTTTCCTAAGGATACAACACGAAACTGTTGCGTTTCGAACCAGCGACCTCTGCTTCCAAAGGCCGCAGCACAAACCACTGAGCTAACACGCCACAATAAATCATAATATCAATAAAATAAAAGATTTTTTTTGAAGGATGTCCTCAAAGGAAACCCCATTCACTGTAGAAGAAACACAATATGCAAGCAGCATTCACACTCACATGTGGACGTGCAGAGAGACAACAAGAGTAGGAAGAGAATCATGATATCAGAACAAGGCGGACTCGGGAAACATTGAAACAACTTGGGGCTGAAGGCAGAAAGGACGACCCAGTGAAGGTCTCAGATTTGAAGACACAGGTTAGAGGTAGACGACTGGAAGAATTCCATTGAAGCTTTGCTCTGTATCTGGTCTCATTGCCCCCCCCCCCCACCACACACACACACACACACACACACACACACACACACTGACAGCCGGGGTCCGTTAGACCTTGATTGAACCAGGACTTAGCCCACTTCTCTATCTGCAGCTGGTATTATTATATTATAGCTGGATTGACAACAAAGCATCGGGGGGTCATCAGGTCAGCTTTGACACCTGTGGGTAACAGATCAGCGCTGGTCACTATAGTCTTGCACCTGTGAGCAAAGGTGAGGGGAGGGGCCTGACAGGGGAGGCGGAATGGACAGAGATATTAAAGACCCCAAAAAAAAAAGGGGGGGGGGGGAGTGGGGAGGAGCACCATACCTACTACACATGTATTATTTGTAGTTGTTTACCAATCACGAAATCAACACCTGTCTTATTGACTGTGATTGGATATCAGACAATCATCTCTGATACCTGAGATTAGAGGTTAATATTATTTGATACTCTTGCAAATATTCTTTTCTTTTTCTTTTTTTTTTTTTTTTTGTAATGGTCGATGGGAGTAGGGATGGTTGGAGAGTGAGATTTAAACGAAAAGAGGAGGAGGGAAGCGCGCGGGGAGGGGGGGGGGGTTAGCTGCAGAGATTTAATACAAAAATAAATTTGGGCTAGCATGCGAATAGGGATATAATGTCCGGTTTCATTTGTTACGGTGGTACAGGTGACAGTGTCCAAGGTGCTCACAAGAAAGAAAACGAAAGAGAGCGAATGAGCGAGAGACCAAGAAGAAGAGGAAGAAGAAGAAGAATAGCTGGAAAAATACGATCGGACAGAAGATGGCATCAAAGACAGACATAAAGAAAGAGAGAGAGAGAGAGTTTAAAAAAAGAAAAGGGAAAACACAGTCAGATTGATGGCAGCACCAAATACAAACATAAAGAGATAGGAGGGAGAGAGAGAAAGTTGGGAAAAAGTGAAAGTACAGAAAAACAGCTGGAAAATACTATCGGGCAGATCACATCATCAAAGACAGACATAAAGAGAGGGAGAGAGAGAGAGAGAGAGAGAGAGAGAGAGAGAATAAAACCCAACGCACTGATATCGGCCAAGGCCGGCCGGCCGGGCAGTAGTATCGGCAATCTGTCTCCTTTGACTGAAGAGCGAAGGACTCGTGAGGATCTTTCAATGGACGAAACTGCCTGCAAGTGTCGAGTCCTGCTGGTCATTATAGACCCATTTGCCCTCTATACACGGCTGGAGGACTGCAAGCTGGAACAGTGCCATCTAGGTCTGCTATGACCCTTTAGCCACCCGTCAGTTGGTATATAACTAGTTTGCTGACGAACTTTGACAAACGGGCCTTTGTTCTCACAATTTGGGCCTTTTCCTCGCCTAGTCAAGTAAAACTTTCCACACCAACGAAAAAGACACTTTGTTGCACATGTACCACTTCATTTCTCTCTTTTTTGTCTATATTACAAATCTGCAAGAAAATCTGTAAACGACTTATGGACTCGAAAGACTACTGAATGTATCCCCATTGTTACATAAAGATCTCTGTTTCTACCTACATAAAACCAGGGAAAAAAACAAACAAACTTACTACGTTTGGCGTTATCCTAAAAGAGCGACAATAATTGAATACATGTAGTAGATTGGCGAGAGTGTTTGATCCGAATTGTACGTGTGGTTGAATGATGCGTTCAAGACACCAGACACGTTTTCTTTGAGTAACATTCAGTTTAATCATCAAGAATATCAACTTCGAGGCGCGCACGCTTGTCATACAGTTTTGGCGCAGGAATTTTGGTTTGACCTGTATCGTCAGTGCTCCGAAGTCCGCGCCTCCGGGTTTTCCCGAACTGCTTCAGATCTCGCGAGAATGATTATTACCTCATTTGA
>JBCAUA010042261.1:0-11906 GCA_038406235.1 Peronia verruculata
CTGTCTGTCTGTCTGTCTGTCTGTCTGTCTGTCTGCCTGCCTGCCTGCCTGCCTGTCTGCCTGCCTGCCTGCCTGCCTGCCTGCCTGCCTGCCTGCCTGCCTGCCCGCCTGTGTAAGTGTATGCATAGATGTGTCTGAGTATGTACGTGTATGAGAACATTTTGCCATAGACTCCCCCCTCCCTCTTTTTCTCCTTCTCTGTCTGAATGCAGATACAATGGTATTTTAAACATATTGTTAGACACTGGGACCCGCAACCCGTAGAGGCCAAGACTGTCGAACCTGTCTCCAGATCTCCCTTTACTTTAACAATATTGTGTTTCCCTCTGCCGAAATATGGGTGCGATGTGCTCTTCTACAGTTATTGCCTCAGTGTCTGAACCTCTCATGGTCTGTAAGATGATAAATAACCATGTCATTATCCTTATTTATGTGATTATGTCATCTTAATCATTACTGAGTCAAAATTGGTAATGGCCGCATCATAAGATGAGAGGAATGGCTAAGCTGATCGTCCAAGGAACCATCAAAGCGTGAATGGCACTCAGGCATGTCGTGGACAAAGCTGGCAGACAGTCGAAAATATGAAAGAATTAACCGACAAAACAATCCGCAAAACAAGATCCTCTCCCAGGCAACAGACAGAAGAGAGAGAGAGCCAGCGAGGAAGTCCTTCCCGAGGAGAGGTCTTCGCGATTGTGTGTAAAGACCTTAGAAGCGAGGAGAGGGCGGGTGAAAAAAAAGGAGGGTGGGGGCTGCCGGTCCTGAAAATAAGCTTCTGCATTCAGAATATCTTATTTTTCTTATTATTCGTGTTTTCATTTTTCAGACACATTGCGCTCTTCTTATGTAAGAAAAATAAGAGCTGCAGCCAGAAATATTTGCTTTATTGCCCAAAACAGCACTAAAAAAAAAAAAAAAAGGAACCATTAAAAGAACGTATACATAATGTTATGAAGATTCAATTCTGATTTTCTCAAAATGTACGTTTTTCCCCCCATTTCATGTCTTTTTGTGTCTTGTAAAAACAGAGATTAAAAAGTCCATCTTGGTGCCATTGTAAAACTTGAGACCTTGTCTTTTTCACGGCGCTTTGGCTCGTCCTATCCGGGATAGATCTACTGTGATCAGACGTATCAGAATTTGAGAGGAGAAAGTCTTAGAACGTACAACGGTAAGTTGTGAAATACCAGCATCATTGATCCTACGTATCTCTAGAAAATAAAGAGGTAGAAAGCCCATTTTGGTGCCAACTTAAAGCTTGAGACCCTGTCTTTCTCATGAGAGAATTTCACTCTTTATAGCAGGTGGAGGGTCATTTTATATCGCCTGTTGAGAGTTGACCTTGATATTCTGAATAGGCCTGTGAATATTTTACAAATCTCTCTTTGCAAATCGATCGGGCGTCGAATTTCAGTGCAGTTTGATACCAAATATTACCTTATACTGCTCATAACTTAAAATTTTAGTTACATCACAGACAATGACGATCATTTTATAAGTTAGCATTTTGTAACAGCATATCACGTGTCAAACGTTTTCACTGAGATGGGGTAGTGGGAGGGGGAAGAGGGAGAGGAGAGGAGATTTAAAGCCTGCGCCCGGTGCTCGGAAGTGTATCATTTTAATGGTATTTTAATAGTGGATTTGTCATTTTTGTTTTTACATTTCTCTTGAAAAAACAAAACAAAACATAACAAAACAAACAAACAAACAAACAAACAAGCAAACAAAAAGTAGAAGTTTTAAGAAAAATTAAACACCTAAAATCGAAGTTTTAGAGCAAAACTCATATTTCAGGACACTTTCCCCCTCCCATCTCTCCCTTAAATTTTCAGATCTGTAGACCCTACAAATGTTATTTATCACTATGAGACTTTTGAACATCTCATCAAGTGATTTAAATTTTGCGTTGGAATTCTTATAATGTTAGTTATAATCATACAATGTTTCATGTCTATGATCATGACTTATAATATTGTGAGATCATCTAAATCAATCAAAGTGTATGAAAATTGCATTCCCGTGTAAGTTATTTGCCAATGAATCTGACACAGTGTATTCTCTTGAGCCGAGCATTGTCTCTAAGTGTCTTTCTACACATAGGTTTTATTTTTTTCTTAGATATTAATTATGTGAATGTTTATAAGATTTTGCCATTGGGAGTAGAACGATTACAGTTACCCATATTAGACTCCTTAATAATACTGAAATTAACAAATCTAATAGTCAGTTCTGAAACAGTTTTCAATTATATCAGTTATCAGTAAAGTTGTCTGCTAGATACTGTTGGAGTTAGCCGACGTGTGGACACGCTGAAAAATGGCTTGATTTGTCAGAAAATCTGCCACTGATATTCGAAATATCAACTTTGAGGTTGCCCATATATGTTGCAGTCTTTCAGCTCCATTTTTACCTTGGGTGTGTTTGTCTTTATGCACGTAGACTGTTATAAGTATACATGTATATATATGAATATCGTCGTCACCGAGTATGTGGAATGTCCTGCTTAATGAAGGACTAGCTCACATTATTTATATTTTTCACTGAGTAATCATTGTTTCCAGGTAACTGACTGATCACTATTATACATTTCTGCAGGATTTATTTGTCTCTGTTTTTTTTATTTTTCGTGTGTGTGTGTGTATATATATATATCAGTACTTGAAACTGATCCAATCTGCTACGTACATAGTTTTATGGAAACTTTCACTTTTTTAAAACTATTTACCAAAAGTTCTTCCTTTTTTGTCAAGTAATTTAAGTTTATTCCATTATCCAGACCGATCACATTAATGTAATGACTATAAGATAACTGTATTTGTCCACCAAAGGAGATTTCATTACAGTCACAGTGTAGATGCCGAGTATTGACCAGTCACATCCACACACATCACCAACACCATCAGTACAAAACAGACTCTAGCAACATCACACCGAAACTTGATAAAGGTGTTGTTCATGTCAGAAATAGATTTCTGTAACGCAGTGATAAAGAATGCTTTTCTCGTATATTTGCGTGTGCGAGTGAGTTGACCTGGATAACATTTCATCGCTAATCATTTATTACTTGGATCAGCTTTTGATCGAATTCTCCTAAAATAGTGCTGAATTTTCAGACAATTTATGTGAGTGAAAAATCATTTGCTTTTATAAGTCAATAATTTCCTCTAAAACGATTTTACATACAAAACACCCAACACTTTGTCTGCTTTCATCCTTTGAATCCACTCCTTAACACATATCAACTAAGTCACTCTGAGTTGTAGAGGGTTAATTTATTGGTCAGGAAAGTCGAAATTAACATATATTATAGTCTTTTCCATTCCGACATTGTCAAAATGCCAAAATGTTCAATAACGGCCTGTAAGAGTTAAGTTAAAAACAATCAACATGGCTATAAATAGTATTTCTGAAGAATGCTGATGGTCCTTATATTATACACATTATGAAGACAACATAATCCGTGTGTATTACTCTGCATTGCTGTTCTCTTAAATAGCACATAGTACAGTAACATGATGTAATATATATGTTACCTTACAAAGATACGGTATCACAGAAGGAATAAATACAACTTATAGATAGATAAACACATAGACAGACATACAAACATAAAGGCATATAGATGGATAGATAGATAGATAGATAGATAGATAGATAGATAGATAGATAGATAGATAGATAGATAGATAGATAGATAGAATAACGTAGACTACATAATGTGACTAATGTGTCAATTTCTGCTGCTGCTAGGCTCAACTTCATTGCCACAAACCATATCAGATTTTGCTATGGAAACAGAAATTTTAGAACAAACCTAAAATAAATAAACTGGGTGATTATTCGGACACACATATGATAAACTCCTGGAATGAAAACTGTCTGATTTTAGTAGATACACCGATGGGAGAGGAGGAAAGATACGTTCTGAGTATGTCTTTAACCGCCTGGAGGCGGTTATCACGTAGAAGAGGAAGAAGCGAAATATCCCCGTGTGTACCTTATGCACGTTAATGAACCCTTGGCAGTTCAAAATCAATGGAAGAGTAGGCCGAGTGCCGCTATCCGGGCAAAATTTCTTAATTCCACAATTTCTACCCACAAAATTTCTCAGCAAAAATTGGCAACTTCTAAAAGCCGAGATAATCCTGCTTTCTTATGATTAAAAGGCTTGAGAAAAACGAAACGAAATTTCATTTCAAGGGACATAAGTACTATTAATGTTGGCTACATGAACAGATATATGAGTAGTTCCCCTTGAATAATAAGTTTCAAAGAGGACTACGCTATTCTATCAGAAGAGATGTACCGGTACCCTTTCCAATGGTAATGTTAAATAGCAGATGGTCGACATCAATTATTACACAGTTGAGAATAACATCTAAAGGAACTACGGACTAGATCTGTCATTTGGAGAACAGAGGGAAACAGAGGGCCTTGGAACAGATCCAATCGCATGTCCAGTAGTGTGATCTGATCGAATAATCACGGGGAACGCAATGGAATGAGTTCTCTGTTTTCTTCTCCCTTTAATTCCTTATTAACAGACATAGTGAGGCTTGGTTGTAACATGCATTTTTTTCTTCTTCTTCTTCTTTTTCTGCCAGTTAGTATGTCTTTCATTTTTATAATATTTTATTTCCCTTCTTGTTTCTTCGTAATGTTTTACTTTGTGTTAAGTTTAGGATTTATGTAGTGAAGCATCAGACAGACAAACAGACAGACAGACAGACAGACAGAAAGAAAGAAAGAAAGAAAGAAAGAAAGAAAGAAAGAAAGAAAGAAAGAAAGAAAGAAAGACGGAATGACAGACAGACAGATAGATATACAGATAGAAAATTAGATTGAAGGACAAATAGCCATAAAGATAATTAGATAGTTGGATAGACAGACGGACAAAGAAACCTAAACAATGATAAATGCCACATCGTGATGACAACTGAAAATGGTGTGAATCTGTAGGAACAATAACAGCAGTCTCAAGAATGTTCTTGAAAACCCAGTTTCTTTTTACAACTAATATCAATCTCTTTGACTAAACATGAAGGGTTCCCTAAACGTAAATTGTTGAATTTATCCCGAAGATTTCATTAACATCAACCAAACGAGGAACAACAACAATAACCATTAGTTGTAATTAATAATAGTAGGCAGTTTAAGGGTTAAAATAAAAAAGATTTTTTTCTTCTTTATATAAAGTGTTTAATCTATAGAGAATATGCTGGATAAGCAATCAAACATAATATTGATATTAAAAGTATTAATAACAAGAACAGATAATAATAATACTAGAAATACAAATACTAAAAATACAATAACAAACACGCACGCACGCATACACACACACACACATAAACACACACACACACACACACACAAAGAGCTGAAAGAACAATCACACACAAAATTCAAAGTCATCATCTACTGTAACCACACCCACTGCCACACAGTACAATAGTGGGATGTACTGACATAAATCACCAGAGAGGGAAGCAAATTACAATGTTGCCCACCACTTTCCTCCCGTGTCGACATGAATCTTTCTACCGTATCAAAATCCCATTTCTCGGGCGGGCACATGACTGGACGGTAATAGAGGAGAATGCAAAAAGTACGTACAGCTTTCTGCCTGTCTGCAGTGGATGAAGTCTAGACACTGTCAGAGTTAGTTTTGAGTATCACCTACCACGATAGTAGGCTCAAGTCTTCAGATAGTCTAGAAACTGTACGTAAATAACACTTTAACCCTAAAAAAGTAAAAATAAAATAGTGGATATTGCTCATTTTGTTGGACCAGGTCATCTGCTGGATTGATTGTGGTAAACATTTGCGCCATGTACTAGATTGTCAGATAGAATAAAGTCTTTCGAGGTCAGTCACATAAAAGTAAAAAAAAGTAAAAGTACCATCCCTTTGACCCCGCAAGAGGGGAAACTGGCCTGGCCATTTCAGACCGCGTCGTCGCAGTGCAGCGCCACTGTACTTCCCCGCCCGATAAACATCAGATACCCGTTTTACAGATGGGTTGGCTGAGGAAAATTGTGTGTTAAGTATCTTTCCTAAGGATTCGCAAACGTTGCGATTCGAACCACTGACCTCTGCTTCCAAAGGCTGCAGCACAAATCACTGAGCTAACACGCCGGACATCGCTCACATCTGGGTTTGTTGATATGGCGTGAATATCTTTCAATGCTCATCATAGGTCAGGACTTGCTTGCCATGCCCAGAACATGTACACAGTTCAGAGTGAAAATGAAGGGTCACTCAATCATTATGACCTACCTCGAAATACCTCAGTTGTAAAGTTTAAAATAAGAACATCTGTTTTTCAGAAATGCCAATTGCTTTTTGTGTCATTTGTGTTGAGACACTTACAGTAACACGGAGTCTAGTGAGACACTTTTGTATGAAAATGGAACTTTGATTCTGAACTGACATTGTGTTGTGTCACATTTCGTGAATTTGGCCCTTAAGACGCACTGACTTTCAGAAGTCGTTTTGCAATTCTGTCAAAGCAATGAAGTGAAATGTCAGACAAGAAGGTTCTCAGACATGGAATTGTTGCCACAAAATAATACAATAAGAGCCTGGCAGTTTTACATGGTTTAGTTTTTGAAAAGGGGGCCGGAATGCAAAGCATAAGGGACCAAATCTCCAACCGTGGCGGTCTTTTGACTCTTAATAGAAGAAAATATTATTGTAGCCACTCTTTAACAAAACGAGCCACACGAGCCAACTTACAGTTTATTTGTTTGTGCTGGAATTGTAGGGCGCATCAGCACAGCGTACAGCTTGAAACATGGTGCAAGAGATAACAGTACAGCATAATAGGCTACTGCCAGCAAACAGTCCACACTTTAATGACATCAGTAAAGGAAGCGGAAGGCAAAGCTGGTGCAAAGTTTGGAACGTAAAAAAAAAAAAAGTTTCTTTTACAACTTGATAACCCCTGAAACCTGTTTTGACAGGTGGTAACAATTAAAGAGTTAAACGAGAATAGAATGAGAGCATAAGTAATAGTGATAAGAGAGCAACTTGTCACTCCCGGAACTAGTTAGATAGAGATACGTGCTATTCTGAATGTCCGGACAGGAAGCGGAAGACTGGCTGTTGCTACGCAGTTGGCAGCAGTCAAGGCAAAAACAGTCCCAGAATCTAGCCTCTCGCTAGCATAGCACACATCCATGCTATATCTGTTCCTATGCCTCTAGCCAGCCACTTTGATAAAAATATACATCGGGTCAATGGTGGGGAGAAAGGCGAGACGTTTATTTATTTATCCCCGTGGGCAAAGCAGTGGCAACAGATTTATAATGATGTAGTGGAAAAAAATAATTTTAAAAAAATTAATAATAAAATAAAAACAGAATTTAAAAAAAAACTTGTGTCATGAGTATTTCTGGAAGAGAACAAGAATAGAGGTCAACAAAGCAACAAACGAAAGTACAGGAGATGATGTGACAGCAATCATTGAAGAGACCAAGGATTAAATCCACAATTTTAACGTAAATACGTAAAAGGGTTTATTGTTTTTTAAAAAAATGGGCAACTGGATAATGTAAAGAGATGGAGGGGGAAGGGGTGGCGGGGTACACTATGTTGCCAAAGGTCCTACAAAATGTACAGGCAGGCTACACTCTATTCGAAAACATGTTGGATTATATGCCTACAATACTATCGTTAGCTCCTTTGTTGGTCTCCGAAAAGTCTATTTGAGAGGTCATATGTTATTCCAATAACTCCTGTTGTACACTTTATAAAATTTGGGTGCTTGTACATTCATTTTGTACTGCTAATCTGTCATCGATTTATTTGGAAATTGTTATTATTATTATTATTATTATCATTGTTATTGGACTTTCCTGACTTTGGCTCAAAATGTACACAGTGTGTGACTTGGATACTTTTAATTTTCCTTCAAGAGGCGTCAGTCATAAAATAAAATGAAGCCAGCCAGAATGACAGTAAGCATAGTCGACGCATCCGTTCTTCTCGAGAGACGATGGTTTAGCGCTAGGACTAGGGATGGCACCTTAGAGTGGTATATTCTAGTAAGTATATTTATATAAGATAGTATATAAGAGCTATATAAGGCAGTTTACACTAAAGAGAGTTGTCTGAGATACGATGTAAATACAGAATCAGAACGGCACCAGATTGGTTCATATCTTAAATGTCTTTAGCAGTTTCCGTGATTTTTCTTGCCCCTAACAGGTTCCATAAATCCAAGGAGTTCCTATATTATCACCCATGTACCATAACAATCTGGCCTGATGACATCTCTGCTCTGTGGCTAGCATCTAAACCAAGAGATCACGTAAAACAACACTGGCAGATATAAAGTGACATAAGAGCAGAGGATATACGGGGATTATGATAACAAACAAACAAACACAACATGGAGGAAAGCCCTTAGCAGGATGTATTATGATAATGTTCAATCTTAATAAGCGTTTTTTATAGTATTATTTATATCAAAACCAGGTGTTTCCTGGCTATAAACGTTTCTACGCAATTACGGCTAAACCACGTCTCGTGGCAGTTCAGATAAGACTGAGTATTTAAGTAATCTGTGTACAGGATGAAAACAGTGCAAATCTTCGTTTTTTATGATCCTCTTAGCAAAAATGTGACCGATACTGAATAAATTGACATCAAAGACTTTCACTAAACCTGATTTTTTATATTTTTTTTAACACAGAATTGCTTAAGATTGCAATTAAAAAATAACAATTATAGCAAGAGAAACAACAACTATAACAGTAACAAATCACCCGATCATTGGGCTCTATTTGTAGATATTAAGGACCAGAGGCATAGAAGTCCCAAAGCTTCCATGGCAAGTTATGATTATAAAACAATTTATTACATGGAGATGCTCAGTCAAAATTCGTCCTTGAAATGAGTTGTAGTTATGGTATCTAGTGTTTAGTCCTTAAAATTCCTCTCATTCTTTCAGGCACAACCTCTGCCATGTTACAGATATGACTGTCAGTTTTCCTTGATGAGGATTAAGTCAACAAAGATATAAATGCTCTCTCATCTCTGTCCCATTTTGACAGCCGGACACAAACATGGCGTACACGCAATTTTGTATCTGATGTACACACAGAGATAGAAGAACACACACATTGGCTGCCTGCTAGAGAAAGAGAAGAGAAAGAGTCGGGAGGACAAGATATTGAAAAAAAAAAGGGGGGAGAATGAAAGAAAATTAGGCAGAGAAAAGAGAGAGGGAGGAGAAGAAATAAGAGAGTGAAGGGAGAAGGAATAACGAGCGATTGGAAGTGAGGGAGGGTGAGAAAGGTAGGCGAGTAACGGAGAGATGAGAGAGGAGGAAGACGAGAGAGAGAGAGAGAGAAGAAGAAGAAGATTCAGAGAGAGAAAGAGAGAACATAGAGATCAGGGGTTATGAAGAACGAAAATGATAGAAAAGTGATAAAAATGACCCAGAGAGAAAAAAAAAAAAAAAGAGAGAGAGAGAGAAACGCGCGAGAGAAAGAGAGGCTAGGGAACACGAAAGAGGGGCAAAAAAGAGAAAGGAGAGGAAAGATTAGGACTGAGAAAGGGTGAGAAAGAGAAGAGGATGTCACCATGAACATGACATAAAAACTATAGGTTTCTACATTAGCGGTGAATACATTTCAAAGACAATATTTGTCTCACAAGCCGAAGACAAAAAGTATGTCATAAATTCCATTTTGAGTATGACCTAAAACAACAGGATTTTAAGGTATACTATGAAAACATTTCAAAACTTCATTTAGGAAACACGTTGGTCCCAACTCGAAGACAGAAATCTACTATAAACTCCGTTGTGAACACGACATAAAACCGCAGGGAGTTCCACAGTATCTACGTATACATTTCAACAGGTTGCATGCATATCCGCGTAGACTAAACAGAGTGTGTCTGATTATGAAAGCGTGAGAGATAACCAGCCTGGAGGTATACGACAGAATGAGTATCCTCTTAGCTCTGGGGAGAGGGAAGAGACATCAGAAATGCAAAATAATAAACAGTAAATGATTAACACACAGAGATTTGGGGAGAAGACTGCATTTGAAGTATATCGTGACGGGGACGTGAATGGGGCTAGAGTGATGAAGGATGAGATATGGCGCATAGAGTGGAAAAGACGTAGGGGGGAGACACTATAGAGACATAGACAAGCGCAGAGACGGTGGTTTTGACTTTGGAAGACAAGGAAAAATGTAAAATAAAATAAACTGCTGAACATTAAGTCACCGTAGCTGGAAATTGTCCGGGTAAACGGATGGATGGATGGATGGATGGATGGATGGATGGATGGATGGATGGATGGATGGATGGATGGTGGGTGGGTGGATGGATGGATGGATGGATGGATGGATGGATGGAGGAGGGATGGAAAGGGGGAGGGGTTGATGGACACACCGATAGACAAACTAACTGACAGATCGATTGATGCGGCAAATTAGCGCTACTAGCAAAGGGAAAATAGTACAATTAAATATTATCTTCCAACACCCTGTTGTTATACATTCAAAAAAAGTATCCAGTGTAGTAGCACTATTGTGATAGTTACTTTATTGTGACATATATTCAGCACTGATAATTAACGGGATATTAAACACAAATCCAACTCTGTCATTTTTTATCTTTTTTTTTTTGCTCCAGGGTTTATGGAATTTCATTTATCCCATGGGAGTAAATTCAGCTTAGAGTGTTCATTCGCCATGGGGAATTTGACAGTATATTATCTGGGCTGTCTTTGTCTTGAGGTAATGAGTAGGTGTGGTGTGTGACATGTTGGCTCGTATGAGTCGGACACTCGTGTGACTTAGCAGGTTTTCAGTTTGAGAGATGCTGGGAAGAATCGGGTGATTGAGTGCGCCTGTCGCAATCGTTATCTTCTCTGCTTGGCGATGTGGAAAGAACAGGTATGAACGGGGAAGGGAGGGGTGGTATTGAATAACTGGAGTTGGTAGTCTGTTTTGTTTGTTTGCTTATCTTTTTTTTTTTTTTTTCAAATTCCCTAGAGGAAAAGGGGAGATCGAGATTGTGAATGGGAGGAAAGAGACAGAGAGGATAGGAAATGAAAGAGAGAGGGGGCGAGCGAGAGAGAGAGAGAGATAGAGAGAGAGAGGAAGGAAGATAGAGTAATTAGTGCTTGGTGAATTCTCTTTTTTTTTTTATTTCTCTCTCTCACTTTCTCTCACTCTCTCTTATCTCTCTCTCTCTCTCTCATTTTTAAAGATTTATTTTGGAAGATAAAGAGAAAAAAGTGTGTGGATGGACGAGAGAGAAAGGGAGAGAGAGAGAGAGGGAGAGAATGAAAAAGTGAGAAAGGGAGGGAAGAAGATAAAAGAGATGCATGCCAGAAGGAGAAGATGTCTATCAATACCGGGGAGTAACCGGCCCTAGGTGATTGAAAGACGTCGACATACTGGAGAGGATGTGGATGGGATAGAGAGTGAGTGAGTGGTAGAACGAAGGACCAGATAGACAGACACGTCACTCCTATTCAGAAAGATCTAGAATTGGGAAATAGAGCAATTGACAGTTGGACAGGTCTTTGACAGAACAGGTTGTTGGCAGGACATTGAATGAGAGAGATGGCACAAATAGAGAGACAGCGAGAGAGTGAGAGAGAGAGAGAGAAAGTTGAGAAAAGAAGAATGGAGAATGAAAAAAGATGGACAGAGGGGAGGAAGAAACAGGATGAACGAAGAAAAGAAAGAAAGATAGAAAAAGCATGGGAGAAAGAAAGAAGGAAAGAGAGAAAAAACTTGAGAGATAATGTGTTAACATGATAAGACAGAAAGAAAATGAGAGAGAAAGAGAGCAAGAAATAGATAGATAGATAGATAGATAGATAGATAGATAGATAGATAGATAGATAGATAGATAGATAGATAGAT
>JBCAUA010042272.1:0-11905 GCA_038406235.1 Peronia verruculata
TAGTTAGTTAGTTAGTTAGTTAGTTAGTTAGTTAGTTAGTTAGTTAGTTAGTTAGTTAGTTAGTTAGTTAGTTTTCTGTAGGGGCTATTGAAGCGATGTGGCTCTATAGGGGCAGTGTTTATCTGGCCTAAATAGACGTTTGATCTGTTTCACCCATTTGGTAGCAAAAGTAAAAAAAGATAATAATAAATAAACAAACAAATATTGTGCTATCGTCTCAGCATGAACGACCTGAACGTTTAACTTAAATATTCAAAAGCAAATGTTTATCCAAATTCACTTAGTTCCGTCATAGCAATTCTACCCCTCTAAGGACACACAAAGGGTAAATATGTCAGAATTGAAGCTTGTGAATTTTCAAGCTTTAACTCCGTGTAATATCCAAAGAATAACTCAGTGGACTTCCTAATGACAATGATCTCGAGGCGGTATGCTAGAAATAAAACTCTGGGTCCGAAAGGAAACAAACAAACAAACAAACAAACACACACACACACATACAAGAACTGATACGAATTTAATTCTTTGAACCCTGGTAAGTTTCTGACTTCGCTACAAGTAAAAAGACATTCATGGAGTGAACACATTACTTGGTAGAAATTTGAATGACAATCAAATCATATCAATTTTAAATGACAGTCTTCAGAGTACATCACCCTTTCTTTGGCGACACGAAAAAAAACAGGGAATGTAGAAACGGTGGAGTGGAAGAGAATAGGGAATGTAATGATGAAGAAGAAGGAAGAATGGCAGTCGTCGCGAGGAAGAATAAAAAAAAAAAATGATGATGATGTTGACTATGATTGTGACTTTGTTCGCCTGAGGAAGAGTCAATTTGACTTGAAAATGTGGCAGAGCATTATTAAATTATTAACATCAACCTTAAGTTCTGTGTTATATGTTATTTGCTTTTTCTCAAACGTTTGATTAGTTGCCCGTTGAACTGTCTTATAATTTATAAAATGACGACGACGACGATGATGATGATGATGATGATGATCAGACGATGAAGAACCAAAAGGTTCGAAAAGTTGGCCAGCATCATAACTTTATTCAGTTTCTAACATACCATTACCAGGTTCTACAGACTGTTGCTTAGTCCTTTTAATGTTTTAAGTTAGTTGCAGGTCAAGAGTCCGACCTCTACTTTCAGACATTTCTTTATAATGACGATGATGATAGTGACGATCATGATGCCGAGGAAGAACCAATCCTGTCCAAAAGGCTGGATATGTAGAAAATGCATTTATCCTCTTCATATTTATAACTATTTCCATAACAATATAAGTAGCCAGTTGATAGTCTGTCTTGTCTCTCAAGACCTCTTTAGTAAAATGATGACGTTGATGTTGATGATGATGGTCATGATGATGATAATGTTGGTGATGATGATTATGACAAAAGAGGGGGACAAAGGGGAAAACAAATTTAAGACAGGGGACGACAAAGACAAGAAAAACGAGAAAAAACGTCTTAAAGCTGGGCTTATTGGATTTTTTTTTGGGGGGGGGGGGGGAGAACACTATAATTCTGAATCATATAAACATATCGACCAGTCACCATGTGGACTGAGCCTTCTGACTTAATTTATATAACTCAAGGCTTATTGATCAGCAACAGCAGGCGCACATAAAGTATTATCTTTAGAATAAAATATCGATTGACAACGGCTGTGATCAGAGGAGGATTTCTTGTAAAGGTAAGGAGAAAGGGGGTGAAGGGGGGGGGGGAGGTGAAGGTGGACTACTGGGCTGAACAGCAACAACTGCTTAAGTCTGAAATAACAAAATTACAAAACGAATGATTTTGCTCCGGCAAAAACTTCATATAATAATGAATCAATACAAGTATTGAACAGCACATGTCAAAATCCCAGCAGATCGTATTATTTTGCATTGGTTTTGTTTTTCACAACAGGGGAAATAAGATCGCAGTTAAAATATTACATTATTATGCGTTGCTTGTTTAACAACATGGCACAATGACAAGGGCAATAAGACATATTTTAGCACAGATGTAAACTGACATAGCACGAATGTTACAATTACGTTTATGACTATTTGGGTTTTGTTATACAACACACATAACTAGTGGACATGGTAAGGCCAATTGGCTTTCACTCAATGATATTGATAGGGGCGTTGTTAACAATTACAACGATCAATGTCGCCAATTGCTATAATATTCCACAAATAGTAAGAATAAGAAACAATTTCTCTGTTCCTTCATAAGCAAGGAAAACTCAAGAGTTCCAATAACATTTTACACATCTTGATGAACAAAAATAAATATTATACATGAGTTTAAAAAAAAAAAAATCTACATAACGTGCCATATAGCCAGCTATTTTCTTGGTTGGATCACGTATAATTTGTTAGTGTCAAAAGCTCCAATTCTCTACAATTTGAAATCGTGAAACAGATGCAGCGTCTTCGAATTGGGCGGAGGCCAGTGTACAGAATGTTGAATACCGTTAGAAATTAAAGCGGTGTTCCAATCTCCATGACTCGTTTGCCCCACGTCTTGATTTCCTCACTTATCACCCGTTCCCGTTTTGATTGCGTTGACGGTGCTACGAGTGAGTAAATCATTTCTCAGACACGTGTGGTATTGCGGGCCGAAAGTCAGGTAAGACTGCAAGAATTCTCCGAAGGTGAGGAACTGAGGTTCAGACGTGTACGCAGGCAGACAAGCTTTGATTGCCATCATGAATGTTCAGACACACCAACATACAGTCAACACACACATACGCCCGCGCACACACACACACCCCATACACGCAACACACACACATACGCACACACACACACACACACACATACACGTGCACGCACGCCTTCTAACAGGTTCAAGAGAAAAATAATAAAAAAATGAGGAGACAAGCAAATTACGTGTGTGGAAGAGCGATTTGGGAATGTGTGGAGAAAGAACGTAATAATGTGAACCCTGGCAATAACAGTATGCACACAGAGTCACAAAAACTAACACTCGGTCTTCTCTTTCCTTGGCACCAAGCTGAATCGGATTTGATTCCAGCTACTCTTATGCTGCTCTCTTCTTCCTCTATGCTTTTCTCTCCTTCCGTCTTCCTCTCCCCTTCTCTTTTGCTTCTTTTCTTTTTTTTTTTTTTTCTTTTTTTTTTTCGTCTATCTGCTATCTGGTCTGTATGTTTACCTGTCTTTGTGTGTGTCCATCTTCTTACTAATGAGCCGGCTCAGTGTTGCCTTACTTACTGCATCCCCATCTGCCTGCCGGCCAGCTTACCTACCTACTTACCTACCTGCCTACCTATCTATCCTCTTACTACCTACATACCTACCTATCTATCTGCCTATCTTCCTATCCACTTATATATCTATATACACACTGCTATTAGTGTTTTTCGCGAGGCACAAAAAAAAAAAAAAACTGATAACGGGACAGGCCTATCGCGACCCTTTGTGTCGATACACAGACAAGAGAAAGGATCAAGCCAACCAATCAATCAAGCTTTCCATCTGTTTCAATCAGAGCCATCGTATTTGGAGTATCAATCAATTACAGCGCGTGCACACAGAGCTAGTGGGGTATATCAAAAAACAAAACAGTAAAACAAACATTTTGAGGGTTGAAGAGACCTACTATGAACAAAGAACCACTAGGGGGAATCTTCCTTGTTAGAAATAGTGTTGCACACAAAGTTATATTACAAGGATGCCCATGAGTAATTTTAAACTTTGTAATTTTAAGAGTGAAAAAATAACCTGACGGATGCATTTCATCTATTAAATCCACATAGTTTAACAGTGTTCTGAAAATGATATGTTATAGATCGAGAATGTAAGCATTCATTGAATTCGCTATCTAAATATTCTAACTCGTTCTAGTGTCATTTTGTCTCGATTAATTGCCAAGTAATACAAATAAGCGTATGGTTACTTATGGGCACCCCTGTATATCCCACAACTATCATTGAGATTCACTTCTTCTTGGTTCAGCAGCACTCCTTTCTTTATCGTTTATATAGGAACAAATGGAGTCGAACTTAAAAGAAAAAGGAAAAATATCTCAAGCTAATTTCATATTATACATTAAATGAACAGGGCTATTTATGTTAAAATGAATTATGTATTACCTGGAATCATGATTAATGGACGGCTTTTCACAGTAGTTAATATGTAAATATCATAGTCTCATCACCCTGAAAACGTCACAGTTTATCATTTCTGACTACACGAACTGTCACAAATGTTACGCTGTCATACATTATCATGGAGGGCTTTTTGTCCACTGACAAAGTGAGGTTGATCAAAGCACACACAGATGCACAAGATAAGTTACGTAATATTGCCCAATGTCTTCATCTTCATGTCCGTTATTATTTCAAGAGTCCGGGACTTGGACCAAAAACATCAACACAAAAAGATTTTGAGACGAGTTTGCTTTTTCGTTCAGTTGGTAACTACATTTATTCCAGGTTATCCGCTGCTGAGCTCTTTCTTTTTCTTAATTAAATAAATAGTTGCTCAGCACCTCCAAGTTAATGCGGTGAGTAAACTAGAATTTCTTGTCAAAGAAAATACCGCTGGCGGCGGCATTTATTTCACGACGTCTGTCTCATGAATAATTTATAAACCAAAATTCTATCAATAAGCAGTCCCACTTGTGGTGCCCTTGAATAGAGCGGGGTGAAAAAACAAAATCGTTCTAGACAATGGAAAATGCTCGATGACCGTATGTCCTGCTAGTTAAGTGAGTCGATCAAAATGAGACTTAGAATCCATGATTAACCCAAACGCCTATCTTTCTGGCTTTTCTTCTTTAGGAAGGCAAGTAAAACGCCAGAAGGCCTATTATGCAGAGAGTTGCGGGGACAGGATGCTCAAGCAGAAAATTCCGATGCAAGTTGTTTATCTAAACACAAGCTACCATTTTTAGACGTTGACATCATTTGTGGGCCAGGTAGGCGGCCTGCTGGAGATTTTCGCCATTAAACTGGCGCTTTAATGGCGCTGTTAAGGTTACTGTGAACAATGAAACGGGACATGAAACATCCCAGACCTTCGGCCCGAACGTCTTTGGTTTAAATAATACAGAAATATCAGCAGGGGGAATCCAGTACGCAGAGCAAATCAACTATGCATCGCAGAAAAAAGGCACTAATTGCTGAAATTGGGCAATAGGCTCCTTTGCAGTGAACTAAAAGGAATACTCATTGCGTTGAAGCTGCATGAACATGAAATTTTAAATAGACGTTTGGAATATTTTATAGGAATTGTCGATTACATAAATTTAATTTATGTATGTATGTATTTATTTATTTCGTTGTTACTGTTGCGGTGGTGGTGATTGTAATTGTCGTCTCTGTTGTTATTGTTGTTGATGTTTTTGAAAGAAATAGTGAAGAGGATAAATTAATGATAACGAGCAAATTATACTCCCAGCGGTGTTTTGTTACTCGGCGAATATTTCGGAAATTTACCAGAAATATATATTTAAAAATAAATTGATGCCATCTTACTGGATGAGGTCATACAACTGAGATTTAAGCTGACTAGGCTGTGAGGCTGTGGAATGACATTGTGACACATAGCTGTGACACATAGAAGAAGGTGAACTATGCCGATGCGTCATCAGCAGTTCCATTTGGCAGCGGTAACATAAGATACATATCCTAGTTTAACTCCAGATCTTCAGAAATCTGGCAGATAATCGTCCAGTAACTGGTGCTGTATGTCATTTGCTCTTCAGATCATTAAGCTTTCAAACAAAAAATGGATAACAATAAAATACTACTACACAAATGAAAAGGAAGAGGACGAATTATACCGTGATTTGTATAAATATCAAGTGATTATCAGTCTAAATGTACGCTATTGACGGACTATTGGCTAAACGCTATAGAAGGACGGCAATGGATTATGGGAGCGGGAGAGATAAAGAGTCCAGGATTCCAACATTATCTAGATGTCAGTACCAGGACCAGACAAAACTATTAAGTCCATTCCCTATACATCAGTTCATGCATTCGCACCGAGATTCTATTTCCTGCTGCACTTAAAACCTTGTCTGCGTACGGAGGTCAGTTCAGGCTGAGATCCCCCCAGTATCTTAGACAGAGTGAGTTCTAGCCAGGGAAGTCTCTGTTCCATTAGACCAGAAAACATCTAGATCCTGGATTCATGGGCAATTTACTTTTAGTTCCTTTTTTTCTTATTGTTCTGACCTGGGCTCATCTCTGTCCCTGATCTCATCGGACTCGTGTCAACATTGTGAATAATGCTGGAAGTGTTCTTGCTTTTTATATCTGTTTTCCTTTGATTGTAATGATGTCGTGTTTTATGTTTGTTTGTTGAACTTATATGCCAATATACATATCCTACGACAGGCTCAACTGTCCGCCGAAACATAATGTTAGAAATGCACACCAATTATATGTAGAAGTGATATATTACTGGCGCAATTTTTAAACATGTTATCGCTGATCGGGTTAATGTCATATATTTACTACAATCTCTCTAACCGCCCCACCCCCTCCCCTCCTACCCTTCCTTATCTAGATTATGTATCTGACACATTTGCTGCTACAAGTAGACAATGGATGCTCCCACAGCATGTACTTGTTATTGCATTAGAACGGTGAAAACACATACACACATACCCATCCACCCCCACACCCACCCACACACACACACACACACACACGCAAGCACGCACGCACACAGAGTGGCTGGAGAGCCGTTATTAGAATCTCATACTCGCAAAAGTGAAATCGATGTCAATGTCCAGACGTCACTCAATGTTATCGTACTCAGACCTCTTGAGGTAAGTCTATTATAGATAGTCTACATGCCCATGGGTCTCACAGCAAGGATAAAAAAGCATGACGTCTAGAGCTCCTTGGAGATAAAAAATAAAAGAAAGCGGCTGTCATATGGGAAACTGACATCAACGACTATCTTGGGATTCGATCTACAATACTCTGTGCAATACAATGCATGCCTTGAATTGAAAAACACGAAACATCACTCCAAAAGGACCTTTATTTTTGTTATTGATACGTCTAGAGCTCCTTGGAGATAAAGCATAAAAGAAAGTGGCTGTAGTATGGGACATTGAAATCAACGACTATCCTGGGATTCAAATCTACAATACTCTATGCAATACAATGCACGCCTTGAATTGAAAAACACGAAACATCACTCTAAATGGACCTTTATTTTTGTTATTGATTATGTTTCTATCCAGCTAATGGCTATGGAAAACGTTATAGAAGACGATGAAGTAAAAAGTGGATAAATTTTATGCAGGTGCACAGCATCAACTTTGGTACAATCCGTTGACTTATAAATACAGGGTACATATTTCAACAGACGAAGAGAAAACACAAAAGCACCACAACTAGACAATGGTCTTCACTGTTGGAGAACTACGATAACCCATTTTTTTTTTCAGCCCACTAAATTTTTTTCCCTTTGCCAAGCCCATGAAACATAAGGAACACATGGTAAAGAAGGAAATAAAACCAGTTGTTCTCCTGTTATTTGACAGATGTGAGGCAAATAATTACACACACACACACACACACACACACACACAAAATGGTGAATTTTTCAGAATTTTTCGGTTTCTCGTTTATCTAATAACGAAAGAAAAAGTGATTTTTTTCCCCTCTTTACGATGCTCAAGTTGTAAATCTTGGCAAAGTAAAGAAATTTGCCAGCGGCACATTAGTGCCTGACATCAGATACAGTAGAACCATTTTATGTACAACATAGTTGTTGTTACCGGTTAATTAAATTACATTATTGAAACTGCCATTATTGCGAAACAATAAGCCCTCATAACACTCTGCATTTATCCGGTATTATCAACCCAAATAATCGGCAATAACATTGTTTAGGAGTGGAGAAAAAAAAAAAAGAAAAGAACAAAGCATCATGAAACAGGTCCAATATCGAGCATTATCTCGGAAGATCCATGTTCAGTGTAGTAAAATACGTCAGAAACACTTATAAGTTAACATCCTATGCAGTTTTTACCCACCAAAAATCTGAGGGCTTGGGACATGGAAATTAATATACAAGACATACACACACCCACACAATTAACAACAACAACAGAAAATCCACACAAAAAATAATAATAATAATACATGTAATAATAATAAATAATTAAAAAATCACTCATTCTTCTTTTTCACGGGATAGGCGAATGCTCGACATAATCGAGTAAAGATCTAGACACTGGCCAGCTTAGAATAATGAACCTGTTGACAAACAAGAAGGCGAAGAACGAAAAAAAACAAAAACGACAACACAAGGCATGCCATGATTGCAATAACTAATAGCTTAGACTAAGCACAGGTAAAACAAAGAGGAAGTCACTCAAGAAAGAACAGAAGGAGATCTTATCTTTTAACTCCTGTGTTTTTTATCTCTCGCGACAGAACGAAATGGTAAAAAGAAGCAAGGGAAGAAGAACAGAAAAGGAATATTGACCTCGGCATACGAAAGAAGAAAACATTGATCAAAGGATATCAATAGGTAAATTCAGAGGGAAAAAAGAGCCACGACAAACTACGCTTATGTAGTTTTTGTATACTCTGCCTTAACAGAGAGAATATAAAACTTAAAGCCGAGTGAGAGCAACAGCAAAACTGGGTTAGAAAAAAGTGCACTAGGAAACTTCACCTCTTGCACGAGTATCACGCAAAAATAGTGTTTAGTGTAAACAAATGACAAGTGTGTATCAAAGCAGAAGTAGGGTACATTATGAGGAAAATTTACCGACGTCAAGTATTCCACATTCGGAATTTGAGGTACACAATGAATCTCATTCGGAAAGTGTTTTATAACAAATTTCTGACTCATAGTTTCTGTAACGTCGAAGTCATGTTTCTGAATAGGTGTGACATACAAATGAAAAAGACAGTAATTAATGGCTGGATATATGGATGGATGAACAGATGGATGGATGCATGAATGGATGGATGAATGAATGGAAAGAAGGAAGGATGGGTGGACTGATGGGTGGTTTGAAAGATGGATGGATGAACGGATGGATGGATGGAATGATGGATGGATGGATGGATGGATGGATGGATGGATGGATGGATAGAAAGACAAACATGATGAACACGCAATATATGTCTTGCAGACAGATAGATACACAGGCAAGCAAACGGAAGAGGCACTGTATAGCTGTTCTTCTTCATTGGCGCTCTGGATTTTTCTTGTTTGTTCGAGCGTAAGTGCCGACGAACGTAGACTCACTCTCTGTGCTAACAAGAGCCCTTCTGTTGGTGATTTCGTGAGAAGGAAGTCCGGCCATCCTTTGTTAACGCACGCGTGTCTGTAAACGCTCAGACGTGCTTACCGGTGTAGAGTTGGCGAGAGAGAGTGAGAGAAAGATGGAGAGAGAGAGAGACGCACAGAGAGAGAGAGAGGAGAGAGAGAGAGAGAGATGAAGAAGAAGAAACGAAGCGATGAGTGAGTGAATGGGTGAGTGCAGGTAAACGTTGAGCAGAAGGTCATATGGGAGCGAAAAAGACATTGCAGTCGGAAGAAAAAGGGAAAATGAAGCTAAGGTATAACATCGGGAAGTATGCACGTGTAAAAGATCGGGATAAGAGGGCGAGGGTAGGGGAGGGGGAGGGAGTCAAGAGAGCACGAATATGCGGAATGGGTAGACAGAACTGGGGGAAAAAAGCAGAAGAAGAAACTAACCGTTTGTGAGAGGAAGTAAAAAAAAAATTAAAAAGGCGACATAAAAAAAGGGTTAAGTGGAGCGGTCTTGAATATTTGACACGAATGGGGTAAAAGAAAGAATAACAGAACTAAACAAGGAAAAATATGTCTGGTGAACAGAATGCCTGAAATTATCACAGCGAAGATAACTGAAATGTCACAGCCGACAAACAGAATTAATATACACACGAAGGGTTTCAGGGCAAAATGATATATATCCAGAATCGCCGTTTGGAGAAAAATAACTATTTGTTCTCCAGTAGGTAGACTAGTTATTTATCATTAAGCACTAGAATTTTCTGAAGACTTCCGGGAAGGATAAGTCGCGTTTGGTGAAAAGAAAAGTCCTTACCATATAGCAGTATCACCATTCCCAGTATTGAGGGGTATAACTCAAAATTTCAAAAAATGGCTTTTTCTCGCGTTTTGTACTGAAACTCTTCATATTGAGAGAGGCAGGAAATCCTGGTAAAATGTTGTGAAGCCGAGAAAAAGCACAGTGACTCCAGAATAATTTACTTACTTTCCTAGCTGGAGATGTGCAATTTCACACCAGGTGAACTGCTAGAGACAATGTTAAAAATCAAGCTCAGCCTTTCGTGAAATGCTGGTGTTCTTGCAAAATAAAACAAAACTGAAATGTTTTCGTGGGAGGGACGGAACAGAACTAGTTGAAGATGATTTGAAAAGGGGGGAGGGGAAGGAAATTTGTCTCTTCTGTCAAAATATCATCGTTATCATGCAGAATAGCAAGACAACATTGGATGAATGGGCAGATAAATTTTAAAACGGATGAATGGATAGATGTCAATGGATGGGTGGATGGATGGATGGATAGATGGATGGATGGATGGATGGATGGATGGATGGATGGGTGGATGGATGGATGGGTGAATGGATGAATGGATGGATGGATGAATGGATGGATGGATGGATGGATGGATGGATGGATGGATGGATGGATAAGATCCTGTACCATATCTGTTATTCTGTGCGCTTTGCCATATTATTGATAGAGCAACATCACACTCCTCAAATCTTTCTGGTCTTCCCAACGGTTACAAAGAGGACTATTACAGACAAATAATGTATTTCATCTCCCTTCACATTATGTTATCACATGGCGTGAAATATCATTGTAAATGATTCTGAGCTGGGTGTCAATCATAACATTACAGCTGTGACACACTTGATACTGACACATGTAGCTCTAAATGTGACGTACACAGTTGCTTTTATGTCATGATTCCGAATGTTTTATAAAATTGTCACTTATTTTTAATATGCGCATGCTATTAATTATAGTTTTTGAATAGTAATAACAGTAGCATTGTCTAATGACTTACGCAAATGCTAATTTTACAATGAGATATGGATGACAGGAGATAAGAGTAGTAGACGATCGTTCACCAGTAGTAGACGATCGTTCACTGTGAACTATTTCATTGCACTGTACATTCATGACATCACAAATTATCTCCCCTTTAATTCTGCTTCCAGTTTCTCTTCCGTTTCTCACTTTCATCCTCTCTTTCAGTTCTCTCTCTTTCTCTGATTCTAGCTTTTCCATACATTCATTCACTTTCTCTCCTTGTCTGTGCCCCTGTCTATCTCTCTCTCTTTCTATGGATGGGGATGGAAAAGGGGGGGGGGGGGGTCTTTCTTAGGTTCTGACTGTCATGCTCTCTCTTCTTTTCAATTTTTCCTTATCTTTGTTTATTCTTCTCTTTCCATGCCCCTTTATCCACTCTCTTTTTCACCCACCGGCGTTATCTGCAGCCTATTCATTTACGCAGCTTTTTCCTATTCTCTTTCTATCTTGGTCTTTCCTACATGGAACACACAATGAAACATACATAGTAGAACTCGGGTCTTTTCACGTAAGCATCGGACTTGGCATATACAGCAGTTACAGAGCGCAATTACATGAAAGTCATGCCACACACTTAGTTTCAAAAGAGCCGCTGGTAAATGTACTCGAATTGAAATAATATGTGAAATGGAAACAATCGATCATCTAAAATTCTTTTTGACACAGTCATCCCCTGTTTCTATAACAGTAGTTAAATTTGGGGTCTTGTTCTAGTTATTTGAGTCTTATGTGTGTGTGTGTGTGTGTGTGTGCGTGTGTGTGTGCGTGTGTGTGTGTGTGTGTGTGTGTGTGTGTGTGTGTGTGT
>JBCAUA010042283.1:0-11905 GCA_038406235.1 Peronia verruculata
CGAAAAAGACATCTCCTCCCCCCCCCCCCCCCCCCCCCCATCTCCCTTTCATTTTTGTTCAACGTTGCCTATATCTGGCGAAGGGAGGTACTGGTCAAAAACTATATAATATAATATATATGGCGTGACAGCTCTGGCACTTCGTCATCGAGCTGTCACGCCATAGGGAGATAGACAAACACACGAGTTTCAGGATTTTGCGTCAGCTGGATCCTGTTGCCGCTTGTTTCGCAAGACACTAACCTGTCAATCATTCCTCCTTGTCAGGTCAGCCTCCAGGAATCTTTTGTTCGGTCACCTTTTCCCGACCTCCGGTTACCTTCTAATACGCCTTTTAAACTTAAAAGTGGGCGTGACAAGTACACGAGTGGTTTTATCGGCGGATTTCAGCGGGTGAAATGATGAGTTTTTGTTGCATATGATGATGATGATGATGATGATGACTTTGTTGCCCTGAAGAAGGACAAATTTGGTTGGAACATTTGGCTTGCTTTCATTTCAACATCAAGAAGAATTATGTTGTTATTTGCTTTTTTAAATTCTTTAGTTAGTTGCCGGTTGGACAGTCTCTTTCTATTTTATATGATGATGATGAAGATGATGATGATGGTAACGGTGATGATAATGACGGTAGTTTTGGCACATTTTTTGTTTGCTCATTTTGTTGCCCTGAGGAAGGATCAATCTGGTTCGAAAATTTGGCATTCACTTTTAACATCAAGATTAAAGTTGTTTTATTTGCTTTTTTTTTTTTTTTAATTGTTTGATTAGTTGCCGGTTGGACAGTCTTTTTCTATTTTATAAAATGACGGTGGTGGTAGTTATGATGCTGATAATGATGACACACATGCAATTTGTAGCAGCCTCAGCCGGCATAGGTGCTGCAGCTGCACCGGAGATCTAACAATATGGATATAAAAAGTTGCTGGCTGAATGATGATACATCGTACAGGACTGGTACTCATACTCATGTAGTTACATACAGAATGCAGATAGCAGGAATAGCAACATTAGTATAATAGCATTAATACTAACATTGGTGGTGATCGACGATTGATAGAGTAAGAGTCTTCAGCCATATAAGCGTTTACATCACAGACCTACTAATTTATATAAATATATATATTGACCAAAGTGATGACAACAGTCTATATTTTGGAGTCGGGCACAGTTCTGATACACCATCTAGGACGATTTGGTGTCGCTATGTTACGTGAGGCTCTCTTTACGCCTTTCAGCCATCTGCGAACTAGTACGAGCCAGGTAGTCTCGTACCAGCTTTGCAGTTTTTGTAAATGAAAACTGATGAATAATGATCTACAAATAGAGGCAGCTCGATCGTATGAATAGTAATTTCAGCACCACAGTATCTTTCCATCCATTCAGGTTTGTGGGCGTGAGCTTATTTAATACGTTTATAATTAGGTAGGCTGATCGGATACCAAATATGCACTGTTGGAGTGCAAACGGTGCAAGTAAAGGCTTTGTAAGTAAATCGCGGACAACAAGCGCTGCCGCAAACCAGTGCATGACCTCTAAACAGACTGAGCAGTAAAGTGTGCCATACTGGTCTTTCAATGCAGTTATAATACGGTAGTGAATGAGTTGGTGAAAGAAGAAGACCTGGGTTAATCATTAATTTTGTGGACTTGTTCAGGATCTGGAAGTGACTACCTAGTAGCGGTGAGCACTCCTTTTCTTTTGGTAATTCTGAGTTGCCTCGTTATGGCGGTACTGGCAGCTTTGTTTACATCGTGCTGTCAATATAGACTTTATTATAGCAAGGAATTGCTATAATAATAATAATAACCAAAAGGGATAGGCGAAACACAGAGCCAATAGTTCATTTTCTACTAAGCACAGACCTGAAAATCAACGGCACCGTGTTTGTACCCCCTATTAATACAGAATAGAACACTCACTTATGTATATTATCGTTCCACCATGAAATCCCACAACAAAAGGAGAACAGAAGATTTCGGGAAAACCCCAACACGAAAGTACGTCAGGCGTTTTCCTGCGTTATTAACTCATTAACACTGCTCACTGTTACTATCATTTAGAGGGCGTCTAGATTCAACAAGCTCGCAGCGAAGAGTTTAAGTCATACATCTCTTACTCACCGCAACTGGGTCAAACCAAAAAGTGAAGCAAATTTATGAATAGTTTGCAGTGTTTGTACCCCCTTCTAAAAATAATTGCATGGATTTCCAGCCTTTCACTTGGTCAGAACAAATCTGTATACAGACACAGTGCGTCCATCTCATTCCGATTCAGTCACAACTCTGGTTAACTGTCCGTGACATCACTCGCATTTCCAAAATGAAAATTACCACAATCAGGATGCAAATCTGCCGTCAATTTTTTTTTTTTTTTAAATACAGTATGTGAAGGTTTTTGTTTAGGCATATACTGCATTCTTAAAAATGAAGAGACTTTGGCCAAGTTTCACGTTCTAAATTTTATTTTGACGTCACTGGATATTAGACAGAGCCGAGCCTGAAACACAAAGGAGACTAAGGCGTTGTGTCTCTGTACCTTGCTGCCCTGCATTTTTATTATAAAAAATATAAAAAAATTAACATAATTCAGTGATTTGTAAACGTGAACTACCGTGTAAGGCCGTGAGATTGTCGTAATTGAGCGGATGCGCCGTTTAACACTGAAACCCAAACAAAACCAAACACCCGCTAGTTTGTGCAGGTGTTTAAGATTTGGTTTTAGCTATAAGTTAGATGACTAAACCTCTGGCCAAGCAGTTTCAGCCCGAGTCTATCGCAATACACGAAGTCTATTCCGTCTTTCTGTTTATGCAGTCTATAACATTTTAGTAAAAACAACAAAAACAACAAAAAAGTTACATAAGAATGAATGACCCACATAGTATTTATTGTCTAAAGTGCAGAGTATCCACAACGTAACCAAGAACCCGACTGTCTCCCATAACGTAACAACTCACGATGCTTAACAAATGAACCGTTCACTACCATCTCGTGGGTACTTTCGCTGTCAAAAGCAAACTACTAGAGGAGCATCTGAGCATATCTGTCACACTGCCCTCACATTTAGGGAAATGGAACATGGAGTCGCGTGCATAACATTTGCTAACAAAGTGAGGCAGTAAACGACATGATTGGCTTTCTGACGTCACTAGGATAGTCTATTCATACCGAGGATAAGCAAATGTCTCGTGTCCAAGATCAATCTCCTGGCGATGGACGACAGACCGTCACATCCATCTCAAATAGCAGATCTATACCAGTCTCATTTTGTGTTGCCGCCTCTGCCCACGGGTTCGTCACTAGCTCATCAACTCACGAACAGTCACGGAGAATTGTGTTGACTAGACGTCGGACTTCCCATATCCATCAAGAAAATGGCTGAGTCACTGAAGAAAGCAGAGTCTGATCTTTCCTATCCTCTAGTGGCTTTTTTTTTCCCCCTAAGACTTTTAGTCCTATGAAAGTAAGACTATTTCGGCTTTAAGCGAGTGACTGTTTATAAAAAGAATTTTTGTGTACAAAAATTTGGATTTTGGAAATTTTGCCCGGACAGCAGCACTCAGCCTATTCTTCATCGATTTGTAACTGCCAATGATTCTTTAATGTGCGTAACGTACACACAAGACCTCCGAAGTAGAGCCACCCTTATTCAAAAAGGCTAGACGTCGGGCTTCCCGATCTAGAGGAAGCCAAGGGACCATTGAGTCAGTGAAAAAAAAATGCAGCTGTCGATCTTCGAATCCTTCCATCCCCCAGTGGGAGGACACCCAAATCGAATCCACAACCTCACAATATGAGATGTTTTCACCAAGGAGCAGACCCCAAACCATACGGCCACAGTGGCCCCATTCCTCTAGCAGCATTCATACCTGCTACATCTCCACCGAGAGACAGATGCCTAACCTCTCAACCACAGCCGCCTTCCACAGTGGATCCTCAGTGAAGAGCCTCTAAATTTGCACAAACGCATGTTGATCGCGGCACAAAAAATGAGACAGCAACGATGGAGTTGGAAAACGAGATAACCAGGAGGTTAAAAGACGAAACAGAAAGGAGATGGGAGAGAGAGACGCCATCGAGGAATTTGTCGTCCACATCGCAACGGAAGTGAGAAGTTTGAATCTTACGAGGAGAAAGAAAATATTAGACTATGCTTAAATATATATATATATTAAACCACCGACGTCTAGCTTTCTTGGGTAAAGATGAAAATATTTCGGAGGTTCCAGTTCGAATGTTAGGCAGGCTGAAAAAACCTTTGACACTTGAAAATCTGACTCACCACCACTTTATCTCCTCCCTCCACCTCTCCCCCTCAATTTCACGGACAGCAATGCATTTGCAAAATAGCTGATAAAGACAACATCAAAAACAAAACGCGCAAAACATCACAATAAAACTTCATTTAAATTCAAATGTAAATTAACTTTCCTCCCGCAAATTCTCTTTCTCCTCCCCCCCCCCTCCCCCCAACATGTCTCCCTGTCTCTTTCTCTCTCTCTGTCACTCTCTCCCTCGCTCTCTCCCCTCCCTCCCTCCCTCTCTCTCTCTCTCTCTCTCTCTCTCTCTCTCTCTCTCTCTCTCTCTCTTCTCTCTCTCTTCCTTCTGGGCTCGTATTTCAGCCCATTCCCAGATTAAAGCCGTTCTCGGCGGAATGCCATGTATAGTTCGTGGAATGATTTCCATGCAAAAAAAAAAAACACCCAAAGCTTGTGAGCACCATATTATTATGGTAGGCACGGGGAGGGACATGATTATGTGTGCTCGGCAGCACAAGGCAGACTGTCGTTCACATGTATAAAACAGCATAAAGTGAGACATTGACATGAATGTTCGGCATAGAATAACAGGATGGTTCGGGCATAAAGACACAATCTATCTTTCATCCTCCATTGCTTTCTTTCTCTACTTCTATCCTTTTCTCTTTTTCTTCCTCCTGCTCATCTTTCTTTATATTGCTCTTTCTTTCCTTTGTTCTTTTTTTTTTTCTTTCTGCATTTCTTTGTCTCTTATTTATATCGCCTTCAAGACCACTCCACGCAGTTGAATAATCCAACATGTTGGACCAAAAAAATCATCGGCCTTACAGAAATTCATAAAAGTCTCTGAACTTGTAGGTCCGCCATTTAACAAAGAAAAAAAAAAGGGGGGGGGGAGGGCTAGGGGGAGGGAAATCACCTTTTTCTTTCTTCTTTACATTTTCGTCGTCTCCACTGTGGCTTTACAACATAATTATGTAACACACAATGATTCATTCAAACTCTGACGAGTGTATGTGTGTAGCAGTGATAGGTTCTGATAATGTATGAGGTAGTACAGAGTTATAGCTTGTACCAGTGGTGGTGTACAAACCGATGACTGAAGATGAAGATCTGACGCTGCATTGTCACGGCACGCCTATCATGGCAGGAAGATGTCAAAGAACCAGGAATGACACATGAGACGTGCCGTGGGAAATACGCAAACAGGTGTGTGAAGAAAACAGATGGCCGGTCATGTAGACATATTCACAAAGTAAGATACAACACACTACAACACAAACAACTTAACTCTTAAAAGGTCAGCATTCAGACATTGCTGAAGTCCCCATATTTATTCTATAACGACATTTATTATTCTTGTTGAACGAATCACGTAAGACTACAATGTTTGCTATATATATTATATATGGAAACTGATTTGTTTGTCTGTTTGTTTGTGTTGGGGTTTAACGGCACATCAGCACGATAACGATTATATTGTGCCTAATACGGTGAGAACATTTAACACGGTGATACTGGACAACATGTTTATAATTATAAAAGATATCAAGATTATGTATAAAATGTGGGCTATCACTGGTTTTTAAAAAAAAATGCAAAGAATAACTGTTAAGTATATTAAGAAATCCGGTCCCTCGACAGTCCAGAAGTTAAAGCGTCTGCGATTATTAGGTCAGAACACAGTCAAGTAGATCAGATAAGACGAGCAGTATGCTGTGGGCACAATACAGGTGGTCCAATTGTGGAGAACTTATGAGAAAGTAAAGTAATAGGCCTGTCTGAGATGTTGATGTAGCGCTTCTGAATTCTATCTCTCACTGGACGCTCATAATACTGACAAGACAGACAAGCCAAACCACGACATACACAAACACTCGACATTCGCCAAATGATGATAAGGCCTAACATGAGAAGAAAAAAAAAGAAAGTTATCGCCTAGATCTAGGCGTGCGTCCCTAGGCCTGGATACATGTAATAATCATTGTTTAGTTTTGGTGCATAGGATGGCATAATTTATTTGAGTGACTAATTTAATGATGAAAACAAATCCGTACAACCATCAGTGGAAATGAGAGCAAAGGAGGAGCATCAGCACAAAAATAAATTTTTAAAAAATGTAAAGCAGATATTGGACACACAGTTTTAAGATACAAAGCTGGTGGTGTCTGCATACTGCAATATTATTCACAGTGTAGACGTCAAAACATTCTCAGCGCTAAACCACATTAATAATATAGTTTAAAAAAATGTAATAATCAATTGTCTAACAAAGATAACAATAAAAATTTGTTCCCACTTCTATCATATTTGTGAATCCATGGCGGAAGAAGTCACAGGACACTCTATATTGTACAGGTATTGTGAATGATATCTCGGGGGGAAGGGCGGAGCAGAATAGTTACTTCCCTGAGTGGGACACATTTTAGCGTATGTTTCTTGTAAAGTCATAATATCCCTGCCTTGATATCCCTTTATGAACATACAATATCCATTTGTCATTATTCATAGCCATTAATTCGGGCAAATATTGGGTGCAGTTTGCAGGAATCAATAAAACTTAAAAGAGAAGCGGGCGACTTCTGAAAAGTGGGCGCTGCATCAAAAAATAAATTATAGCTATGTCCGACTAATTCAGATGTGAAATGTTTGTGAGATAAAACAGCTAGAGTGGCAGACGGCAACTATTTCAAGTGATCAGTTTAACATCCCATTTTATGGGCTCTGGTGAAGTTCGAAACGCAAAACAGGTGGGTTCAAAAAAAAAAAAAGAAAAGTTACATAGTTGGACTTTTTTTTCTCTCTCTTTTTTTTCTAAAAATGTCAAACCAGCTCAGACAGGGTTGAAATGTCCACGATGACCCTAACATTAGAAATGTCATGGGACCAATTTGTTCTTATAGTGAGTATTTCCACTTTGTAATTTACGTCACATAAACAGAAATAGATGTTTGAATTGTCAGAGAGCTTATCATATATTGCGTTCTAGCCTGAAGTACCAGTTTCCGAAACTGCACAAAGGTCGTTTCATATAATCTGACTCGGAGGGAAAATTCTCCTGGAATTTCCAGGTGTTAATCTATCTAACAGACGAATTCAGCTGCGTGCTTTGTTTATTCATTTGTTTGTTTCTTTTTGTTTTTGTGGCAGATAACCACGACCACAGCCGGGTTCAGTCAATACAGTTTATTACATTAAACTTGATTATGGTTGTCATTACTTTGCGACGAGCTGACTTTAAAATGCAGACTTTGGCCAGACAGCGAACCTGTCAGACTCACACTTAAGTTGATTAGGTTAAACCTGGAGTTGTCAAGGGATCGATCTGCTTAAAGATTCGTCGCCCCCTCCCCTCCTCCTTCCATCCCATCCTCGCCTTCCCCCTTCCCTTGTTAACTGCATATGCATGACTGCCCGAATAAATACAATACAAAGACAAAAATTTAAAAAAAATCAAATTGTAATGCATGTAGTAGTGAGTGGTGTGAATGATTTAATAACGTAGGGGAATCGCCTGACGTACTTCTAGTGCTGGATTTTCCCCGAAATCTTGTGTTCAATTATTAAAATGGGAAGAAAGTTACTTCATCTGTCCTCTTGTCTTCTTGAATGTTGTTGATGTGGTAATGAGGTATTTTGTGGTTGATCACATGATCGAGGGATTTTTGCTCACATGTTGATTAGATTTTGTGCACGACATGCTCTGTGCATGACAGGTAGCTCTTGACGAATGATGAGTATTTAAACATCTCCACACAATGTTAATAAACCTTCATATGGGCAATATTTCCTCGGCATGTGATCGACCTCCGAAGACCTCATTAGTTATAAAATAATGACCCAGAACAGCTCCTCTTCAGTGTTAACATCACAATGTGCTTTCATAATATTGTCAACAAAGATATCAAGCGTCTCCTATCACGTGACGACGCAAAATGTTAAACAAATGGCGTATTCATCTCGTGATCAGGGCGAGATTCAGAAGGAGTCCAACTGTTGACTTTGTAGCAACTTCTGGAATAAAGATTTCTATAATTCACTCACAGCCTGAAAAGTTTGTGTGCATGGACTTTGACATGGTATAAACTTCTTGAAGAGTACTTGAAAATTATGTCTAAGTCGAAGTTAACATCATCGTTTCCCCCATCAATTTTAGGAAGAGGAGGGGAGGGGGTGGTAGACGAGTGAGGCTTTGTCTAATATGAAATCTATAGTATAGACGCCTTGAAATAGGACAAACCATTTTACCATGCAAATCTTGGTTTGTTGAAGGCTCATGATATGGGAAGTAACAGACAATATAATTGTGATGATATGTGCGTCACCCCTCTAGCATCCGGAGATGCTGAAGAATTTACCTCTGATTTAAGAGATGGTCCACAGTGCAGCAACAACAACAAAATACCCAGCGTTGTAGAGAGCAATAAAAGCAATGACCAACTTCAGAAATATTTTGATGTTCCAGATTGAAACCACCGTTTTGACCCCAGAAATATCAAGGGGCCGCGGATCAGGTCTAAGACTGGTTCATCTTACTTTACATCGGAATTCCCTATCATAAACCTCACACTACAATGGGATTTATAATGCAGTTTAAACATAAAATATCCTTCCCTCCTTATGGATATCAGTGTCATCATAAAAACCCTGATACTTTGATAGCTTCTAGAGTAAGACATAGTAAGGTTTAAGATTTTAGACTGTGTAAAGTTTGCTCAAGGAAAACGTCAACAGTCTATATAAGTCTGCATGTTGACTGTGTGCACCGGACAAAGATCAGTGCGTATGGTCGTTCTGAAGAGGCGGTAAGAAGAAGGTCCTTGGATCCATGCAATGAAAGGATTCTACAACAGATGCCTTTTCAATCAAACTAAAACAGAGTGATAAGATCTTGGGCATACATTGGATGAATATAACTGACAAACAGACACGGGATCAAGAAATCGATCAAAGGATCTATAGGGGTTGTCGTTTAAGTATATATATACACACACACACATTACTAACAATACCTTTCTTTGACAGAAGATCTGCTCCCTGAAAACCCCATTTCGAGAGGATAGCTCTTTAGTTTGTGATCTCTTTTTTAGCTCATTAACTCCCCAGCTATCTGCCTCTATGGCGCACCAGAAGCTTAGGGTAGATGAATGAACTTCTCTTTTAAGGCAGAATGAACTTTCTTTTTAACGCACAGTAAACAAAATGGAACTTTCAGAGACTGAAGTGGCCCCACAGGTTGTCTTTTTCACTGCTATGCTGGTCATAGCTGAATAAGTGAGAAAGTAATTAACCTGTGATAAAAGAGGCGGTTAGTCAAAGAACAGTTGTATACCGACCTAATGTACATAAAAATATGTACCAGGTTGATTATCCCGCACACTTTGTGTTTGGTGTCTCTGCCATCGATTATGGGCGGCGCGCGTGCTGTGAGCACAATAACACAATACATGTATATGTGTCGTACATATCTAGTTCTTCTATGTAGTTCTTCTACCATACTTTGAGAAAATGCTTTCTATCGCTGTTTGGGACCAAAAAACAAATCGTGATTTAGCTTTGCCGCCTCGCTCTCCATACAAAGCTGATGAATAAAGAAATTCAGCGTTTAGAACAGGAAAAGCTGTCTTTTAATATTAATTATTTTAAAGTCATAACAGAATAGATGGAGGCAATGAAATGGTGTGAGAAAATGTGTTCTGTCTCAGTGTGTTCGTGCTGGGCATGCTACAATTTCGTGGTGGTTCGAAGTAAGTCTTTTCCGCTCTAACACCTGGAACCGTTTTCTGTATAATACAAATTATGTCCTATGACTGACCCAATACCTGCGACCACTTAAGTAAAACAGACGTATCCGTCAAGATTGGCGCCCACAGAAGGCTGAAAGGCGAAAAGAGAACGTGATATAAACAGAATTGCTGCAGAGAAGAGGCGCTAGTTTGTTTGTTTGTTTGTGTTGCGGTAGAAAGATACATCAGCACGATTGCGGCTATACTGCGTCAAACACGATAAGATACATTTATACGCCAAGATGAAGAGAGAAAAGAAAGCGGGACAGAAGACAAGAGCAAAGACAGAGAGAAGAGATGTCTCCCCTGGAATGTCGAGGATGGCACTCCATGGGAGCCACCCCACTGACGGCAGGCTTACACCGTCTGCAGGTGGGACAGAAAACCTACTTAAAAACTCCGGACCTCCGCACGGGGAAAGGGGGGGGGGGAGAAAAAGAAGATTTGGAAACTCTAGCGCTGATTGTGAAGGATATGATATAATACAGTCTCACGGCCAATATCAAGTGAAGTAACATCCGCATCATGCCATTTGTAAATCACTTTCTACAGTAGTATATAGCCTTTCTTCTCCTAGCGCATGGATCCAGATTCTACAGCACTTCATCTACAAATGAGACTGTGACAAAAGATGGTGAGTTTGAATTGTGCCTGGAGTACACACATCATGAACGACACTTTTTGTTTGGTGTTTTTCACTTCTTTACTCACAAGAGAAAAATGAACTTTCGGTGAACTTATAAGGTACAAGATACAAATGAAACAGAGAAAGAGAAACATAATATCTATCAAATATTTAATTTTTTTAAAAAATGATAATAAAGTGCTGTGAGTGACGTATGCAATCAAGGACCAAAAACTCACAATTTTTTTATTTTTTTTTTTTTGTCAGTCTCAAAAAAAAAGAGGGGAGTTTCTCAATAAAAAATAACGAAAGCTGGAGTCAGTCAATATATTTATAAATAATACATGGGCAAAGAAACTATTTTTTAAAAAATAAACCAGCAAACACACACACACATGCGCACCCCCCCCCCCACACACACACACAAAACAATGAAGTCAATAACATCATAAGAATTGATTCCACCCGTGGAGTGAAGGCATTCAAAATGTCAGTAGAATACCAGTGCTGCTTTGATATTGATTTGTTGAATAATAAATGAGTACAGAAGCCTTTCACCACTGAGAGCTTTTCTACAAGACAACATCACAACCTGAGAACTTAGCGGATATTTAATTCATGTTACAAAAGAACATCACTACCTCGAGTATTTCGAGATTCGTGCTGCCACAGTTTCTCCAGTGAAAATTCATTCTTTGTCTTTTGGCCTTATTTGTTTTCACTCATTGTCAGCCTTGCTCGATTGCAATAGTAGCAATTCTGTTGGAGTGGCAAATATATTGATATAGTCTTTTATTCTAGGGGCGGGGGGGGTCTATTGTCAACTTAATGCACGAGAAAACTAATGTTAATATGATCTGTCCATAAGTTTCAAGTGTAGTCTTTCTGGCCAGAGGAAGCTGAAAATGGACAGGGCCTGAGTTTCAAATCACACTGTAAGTGCCAATATTGGTTAGATTGGGCACTGGAAAAATGAAAAAAAAAAAAAAAGGCAACGAATAAACAAAGAAAAGTATGTCCCTATCGTTGACTGAAAAAGAAACAAAGAAAAAAAGGCGAGAAAGAAACAAAGACAGAAAGGAAAGGAAAGAAAGACAGAAAAAAGAAAGAAGATGGAAAGGAAGAGAGAAAGAAAGAAAGAAAGAAAGAAAGAAGGAAAGAAAAAAAAAAAGAAAGAAACAAACAAACAAACAAACAACAACCAAACAAACAAACAAACAAACAAACAAGCAA
>JBCAUA010042294.1:0-11905 GCA_038406235.1 Peronia verruculata
GCTTTCACATGATACCAAAAACTCCATATGGTGAAAAATCGACATACGTCTCATTTTGACTGGCTGCGAGACAAATGTTTCAAGGTGTTTTGCGATAATGTGATTCATACTGTTACAAAATGTCATTAAAATTACTAGATCCACAACTAAACCATAAACTAAATCATAAACCATGCCCCCAGACTTCTTGCGAACTGGAGGGTCAATGGATCAGTGGGGTGTTTGCAACCCTCTGTCAAAGTAAGTGCATCAATTGCACCAAAATTGGCTGATTTCCTCAGGACATTATGACATGATGCAGATCCTCTGGATCAGTCTATTTTCAGTCTAGATCTTTTCCTCAATTTCAAAGTCAAAGTTGCATCATTATCACATCAGGCTATGTTAAATATTAATAGGCCTAGCGCCCTAGATCTATATCTATGTTACTATGCAATGCTATGTAAACTAAATTTTAGATCTAGAATCTAAATCTGAATTTTATTAACCCAGGTCATGGGCTCTACACTGGAATGATCATAAACCATGCCCCAGGTTACATTTCGAGGTCAAACGCCAAACATTACAAGACAAATGATTTTGAAAATTATAAAACCCGTCGGCGTCGTTGCATCAGCTGGGAGTGGACGATGACTCTGCTCTAGAGCTCGTGTTACTAACCTCAGTCCAGTAGAATTTTGTCTACATTTGGTCAATTGTACTTATTTCAGTGAATCTCAATAACCAACAATATAGTCCAGATTAATTTAAAATAGCAACCGACCTTTTCAACTTGTTATTGAAGAAAGAGCGAGACAATCTCGATGAAATGTTGAAGACACGCACAACGTTCACGGTCGTCGCCATCTTGAATGACCTTTCCTAACTCTTCGTTCAAGATTAGATCTACTTAACCCCCCTGATCCGCTTCCACCAAGGGAAAAATTAAATGGCTCCTAGTGTTTCGAGTACTCAACATTAAGTTCCAACTTCAACGTTCCTTCATTCTAGCTACATAATGTCATTCATATAGTCTGAACATAATCATGAGTTTATTCAATTTAAATTTACTCTGATAGACAAACTGAAAAAGACGTCAGCAAATACTAGATTCTATGGAACATTCAGGAAAGCAATCTATATTAGCTTATTAATTATACTGTTTACGTGGAAAAGCACGCCCGATACTGTCCGATATATATTGCAGCAAATTTTGGTAAAAAAATACCTTTAACAAAAAATACCTATAGATGCCCCGTTGATAAATAATTAAAATAAATAAATAAATACGGTGGCATTGAAAGTGTGATTTAAAAAAAAAAAAAAAAACTCCAAATAATGTTTCCAGAATGGCTTTTCAGCCACAACATTGCAGACTATTTAATTTCACATATAGATTTCTTCATTATTCAACATTAACTGAAAAATCTTTGAATATTTGGTGTATTCTGTAAATTGATGTACATGTAATATGCCTTTTACTTTCATAATGTACTTAGAGCATCCGACATCATCGTCTCGAGATCTTATGGGAGATAACTACGGTGTAGATTTAATTTATTTAGTTTATATATTTCAGTTATTTCTCTTATGCTAGACTATAAAACCACTCATTGCCACGACATTGATAGTGTTCACATAACACAATTCACATAACACAGTTATGTATTTTTTAGACCACGGTTGTGGACAGCTGAGATAACCACCACTACAGGAGGTTGAAAAGCTTATAAAAACCATAACCATTCCTATTTCATCTTTCCTTTTTTTTTCTTTCTCTCTCTCTCATTTTATCTTCCTTTTTCATTTTCACTTTCTTTCTTTTCTTTTTCTTATCCCGTTCCCTCTTCCTGTCTTCATCTGGACAAATTTCCGTACGCAACATTTCGATATGGATACATACAATCTTTATTATGTCCATGTATGTAGCCTAGCCTATCAATCCAGGAAAGAAGGATTACCTTGGCCTTGTGTGTGAGAAGGAATTCCGTGGGCAGAAAGTTAGAATTTGGAAATTTGCTCAGACAGCAGCATGTCCGTCTACTTTTCATCCGATTTTTAACTGCCAGTGTGTATAACGAACAAACAGAATCTTCCCCATCTGGGAAGTCTACACGTAGGGCTTCTCCCCCCCGCCACCCCCCCTCAAAGTAGAGAAAATTCAGGCAAGTTCTAAGTTTGCCCATTTCACAGTAAGATTGAAATCGGAAAAAAATGGCTCATTATTTTAGTTAGTGATCATACTACTGAGTTAACTGAGGCACACACAGATTGTGGTGAACTCAGAATATTATTATTAATGATAAGCTAAGAACAACTATGTTCACATAGACCCAAGCAATGTCCATTGACCACATAATACATGTACAGCGATCTTATGTAATAAATCAGCTAGAGAAACCGGTCACATGATGAGAGAGGTCATTTTGAATCATGGACAGAGTCAGGTCAATCTGCTACGATGAGAGTCGCTCTTCTAAAATGATTCACCTCCCCCTCCCCCATCTGCCCCCCCCCCACACACACACACACGCGCGCGCACAGGCACTTACACAGACACACGTGTTATTTTATTATCATTATTATTATTATTTTTTTTTTAATAAGACAAATAGAATGTTTGGCACATCTATATCCTACAATCACTGGTCACCACCTGAGAGATTGACAGTCAAGTCAGTCATTGGACCATATGAAGCCTTTTTCTCTAATCAAGATCAGAAAACATACATGTACTTGGTAAGGCGGATATGCCAAATCATCATGCTAGACACTGTGCCGGATGGGGGGAGACGATGAAGGCAGGAGAAATGCTAGAAGAAAGATACAGTGAATAAATGGACAAACCAGCCTCTCGCCAAATCCATGAGAACAGTAGAGGATACTTAGATAGAAACAAATGAAGAAGGATAATGTCAATCCATCAATCAAACACGTGAAGATATTTTCTTTTTTTTTTTTTTTCAAAAAAGTTCTTCCAAAATGTGTTGCCATTTCAGTTACATTGATAATAATTAGTTACATTAATTTCCCTGCCGATGTGCCAACCTCAAGAATGCCAGCGGAAAAATCTGTCATGGCTTTCTGTGAATAACATTTTTATTCAAAGTAAACCCACCAAAATAGCATAATAAATAGATTTGTTCCGACCAAGCGAATGGCTGGAAATCCCTGTCTGATTTTAGTACGGACGATACAAAACACTTCAAACTGTTCACTACAATTCACACAGAGAAATATAAAAAATGCACGGGACGGGTGACAATAATGTTCTCGAATCTCGTGGTATAGCGATAACAAACATCAGTGAGTATTCTATTTTCAGCAGAGGGGTACAAACACTCGGCCGGGGATTTCCAGGTTTTTGCTTAATCGAATATGACCATTATCACTCATGCACAAGAGAATCAGATCTTAATGCAAAGCTCTTGGAATGGTAGGCTCATGATGATGAAATAAGCTGAAAATGTGGCCTATGTGTATTTCTGCACATTGTTTGATTTTGCCGCAAACGCATGAATAGTTTTACATAAGCCTACTTTAGTCATTATTTAAATACTGATAAGCATGAATAATACTTGTATCTAAATCCAGGGAACTATGTTTGACACGATTATATTATGGGCATCGTGTTCACTTATGGAGCGTGAAATGAGCTTGGAAGTCAAAATCCATACTAACTAATATTACTGCCTTCATACTATCTCATTTTTTTTTATACTATCTCCTTATCTTTATTCTGTCTTACAGCACTCTAATTATCTCTGCTACTGGCGTTACATCACAAAGTGACTTCAGTTCGGCGTGCTTCTGATAACAAATTCAATGGGGTCATTTCTTGATGAGTGTAGCTGGCACAGATAGATAGTTACATGTGTCTCTTGGTGTACCTTTAATTCGGATACCGGCAACTTCCTTTCAATAGACCGCTAGATCCAGTCTGCCGCAGATTGTCCCTAGCTGAATACGGATAACACAACGTTCTCTTGGATAACATAAAGAATAAAGAGTAAAGCAAAGATCCTCCTGGAGACTGGAAGTCATGGCTTCCTTGTCTAGTTATCACTTGCTGGTGATCGTGACGTGGTTTGCTGCAGCGAATGGTAAGCTTATATAGCATGTCTTCATAAAAACATTGTCTTCAGAATCATCATCAAGGGAATTGTTACACAGCATAGCGATCATGTCCCTCCTTAAGTCCTGAGTCTTCGTTGTTGTTGTTGGCATTAGTACTTTGGTCATGTTTTCTGCTTTGATCACAATCTTAAGCTGTCTGAACAATTGTATTCTTTCTCTGTTTTCCTCGAGCCTGTCTTCCTTCCAGCATGCCCGTGAGGACATTAAGCTTTAATTTTTCTCGTCTTGTAACATGGTACATGTATGATGAAGGTAGATTGACCTTTTCCTTTGCCTATTTTATTAATAAGCTTTCTGTCCGGCCGCGTCTTGCAACATTGTGGCATACTATTTTTCAGCTGTCCTGGATATTCGAAGCATGTTTGTTCCAAGCGATAGGCCTATCACCTCAAAATAGAATTTATCGCGATGCAATATAATTAAGGAGTTAGCAAAGGCCATTTAACTCTGGGGTGTTTTTTAATCTTTCTTATTGAGAGCAAAACATTAGCCTATAAATTTAAATAATCGTGCATACTTTTGAAAATGTGCTGTCATGCAAGTGAACCGACTCGAAATAGGTTACATGCACACCCATATTCTCTATAATAGGGGTTGTCAGACGTTTTATAATAAAAGATGAAATCTGAAAATGAGTTTTAAAAAAAAAGTAATTTTTCAGTATTACTAATACTGAAAACCAGCACTTTATCCGATCAACCCTCATGTTATAACATGTTCAATGTTCAATAGTACGAGAGATAAGACATAGAGTATGAGAGAATATAAGCAGCGTCATAAAATATTGAATGTTCTCCGAGTAAGCTGACAAAGTTATGTCCCTAATCAGGGCAATGGTCAAGAAAATGAGTTTTACCTTGACAGATTTTTTTTTTCATTTATATTTCATATTTTATTCGAAAAAAAAATACTGTAGGCTTATTTACTTTGTTCATTTCATTATTTTTGTTTTATATTGTTTATTTTTGTTGTTTGTCGTCGTTGTTAACTTGTAAGAAATGTTAAGTAATCAAAATAAAAAAAAAAAAAATAAGGAAACAAAATTGTAAAATCCTAATCCATTTGATTTTGTCTCAAAATTGGTTCTTATTATGATTGAAGGAGTGGATAAAATACATGCCTTTGTTCGTATATAGTAATCTACCTTCAGACATCAAGAATATTACACAATTAAAGTATAAAGTGCATGTCAAATGGCTTCTTCTATTGTCATGTACGGTGTTATAGATGCATTTTTTATCACTAAGCGTCATTATCCTCAAGATTAACACAATATGACAGTATAACTACCCCTACTGCTGCTGGAAATCTATCAGAATAGGAGATCGTTGTGCTCAGTCCTATTACTTCTCTTTATCAGACAAAAGAAGGATAGAACAAGCAGTGTAAAGAGGAAAAAAAAAAAAAAACTTTTGCGCCGTTTGCTTGAAACATACACCATGAAAATTTTAAAGATGTAAAGAAAACATTTTCATCTTATTGCTAAAATTTTTTATTTATTCATTTTATTATTTTTATTATTATTGCGATCAGTCGTTCGAACGGTAAGCAGTAAAAGGATATTTCCTCTTTACACTGCTTGCTCAACACGTCTTTTGTCTGGCAAAGGGAAGTAAAAGTCTGGTCAAAATGATCTCCCCTTACACAAATCCCTCTTTTGGAAGGGGCAGATAATCTGCGAAACAAGCTCCTATTAATCAGTTGATTTCTTACCTTTAACTTGACCACTTCCTCGTGCGGAACAGCTGCATGGTAAGACAGCACCTGTGAAAGAGGTATAATAATATGATAATCGTGGCATCTGCTTCAGCAACTGAGTGAGTTCTGTATTGAACTGACGTTACAGAAAGCGTGTCTAATTATAAGTGAGAGTGTGACAGAAGTTCGTGACCCTTTGTCCGTTGTTTACACCATCACGTTCAACGCTTTATAAATTGATATCTTCCCTGCGCTCCCTTAAGAGAGGTTTTAATTTGCTTTATTTTTGTTTTGTTGAACTATAAATATATACATTTATATTGTGATTCAGGATTTGTAAGGAAAACAATTTTGAAAATGTGTATAAAATATTGAGAGTAATAATGGACAAAGGGTCATCCCCTTCTGCCTCAAATAGCAACAGTAAAGAGCGTCATAAACGACACTATCAACAACAACAACATCGGCCACGATACAGCACCACCAACACAATTACAACAGAAACAGCATCGACAACAATAACAACAGAGACAGTACCAACAACAACATTAACAACAGGGGCAGCATCAATAGTGACAAAAAACAACAAAAACATTCACAATAATAACAAGAATATAGCAGGAACATAGAAAACACTGATGAGCAAAAGCAAAAAGGTAAACAAGGTCTTTGGGATTAATCATCAAGATAATTAATTCCTCTAACTGTGAGCTTTTCTAAATTAATCATCGACCATAAATCAGACAGCTGGAAATTTACTGCGTGCATAAAATTGTATGCAACTCATTAACATGTCTTATCATTTTCCTAATCTCCTGGCAATCAAAACATTTGAGAAAATTGAGTATTTGTGACAGAATGCCTTAATATTAATAATAACTATAATAATGGCACAAGTGATTTAGGTATTACAGTAATTTTTCCCTCTTCCCACCCTCCCGATTCCCAACCCTAATTTTCTTCCCGCCCCTCAAATGACACAACACTTGAATAGAAATAAAAAAAAAAAAATATGAAACAAAAAGCCAGCGATTCTGGTAATAAACCATATGTGGGCAAGAGGTGGCAGAAATGTCAATATATAGATTTTATAGACGACACCAGTGAAGTCAGATAATTTTGTCCTAACTGCTCTGCGATAGTGGTTCTCAACAGTTTGGTCTTGCTACCCCTACCCAGAAGCTTGAACCTACGCGATACCTCAGCTCTCAGCAGTTTGATTTAGATGTTTATTTTCTGTGATGAAGAGACAAATAAATATCTAACATTTTTTTTTTTCAAGAATCCTCTAAACATTAATGAGCCATTTTTTTTCAGCTAGCTAGGTTACTTCCCTTTGCCAAGTACAAGAGGTGAAGAACAAGCATTGCAAAGAAGGGAAAAAAATCACTTTTTCTCTTGTTACTTGAAACATATGGTGCAAAAAAATATGACAAAAATTACCACAGTAGGATAAAAAAACAAAACAAACATATTCACCATATGGTGAATTGTTCTGAATTTTCTGTTAATTATATTTCACATAACAAACGAAACGGTGATACTTTCCTTCTTTACAATGCCTGTGTTATACCTCCTGTAGTTGGCAAAGAGAAGTAATTTCGCTGATGGTCAAAATGGCTCATTAACAAAGTGATGTCATCTAATGACACTGAGCCGCTGGAACGCACATTTTTCTTCTTCTTTTCTCTTTCCCTTCTTCCTCTTCTTCCTTTTAGTTTCACTCAAAAATAAGAAATTAATTTTTTAAAAAGTAATGTAAGAGCATAAAAGTATAATTGATAAATTCAAATTAATTTGATCTCATATTGCTTCCAGCAAAGCTAGGCGATCCTCTCACCATGGCTACTTCCAAGGGGTCGCGACTCACAGGTTGGGAATACCTGCTCTATGACATTAAATGTAAACAAAAAACAAAAAACAGCGCCCCGCCCTCTCCTTCCCTCCCTCCCTCCCCTCTCTTTCTCTCTCTGTCTCTCTCGCTCTCTCTTCTCTCCTCATCTTTTCTACACCTCAGTGACTTCAAAATAGGGCCCTGGGTGACAGAGCAATGATCCAAAGCACTGGCCAAAAACAAGGACATTTCAGCTGCAGTTTTAACCTTCCATAAATCAAGAGAAAGTGCTTACGGTATTACGATTTCTTTCTGGATATAAACATTCATGCTGTTCAGAATAGAAGTTTCAATCTTAACCCTTTCACAATGAAGACTTATTATGTAAACGGGCCATTTTATCAGCCAGCCAGCCAGGATATTTCCCTTTAAGTATGACCGGTTGAAAGTAAGCGCTTTTGAGAAGGGGAATATAACTTTTTCTTTCAGCTCTTTTTCTGAAACTTAGTGGATACTTTATGTAATTATATATATATATATAATTATGTTATGTAAACTCTGGTTACTAGTTTGTTTGTTTGTTTGTTTTCGTGAGACCATTACAATGGTCCAACTATTCTCCTTTTAGCAAACTGCATAATTTAAATTGTAAAAATGGAATCTATCATATTTCTCACATTGGGCGGTAAAGAGCTGAAGAGTTAATTGTCGATCCTGATGGAATACTGTTGGGGTGGGGGGGGGGGGCATTCTAATTCTGGCGTTTTTTTGTTTTTTTTTAAATCCATTTTGTGAATAAATTTTCTATTATTATGTGTGTTATAAGCAGTAGTAGTAGTGGTAGAAGAAGCAGTTTGTTTGTTTGTTTGTGTTGGAGTTTAACGACACATTAGCACGATTACGGCTATATTGTGTCAAACACAGTAAGATGCGTTTACACATTAAGAAGAAGAGAAGAAAGAAAGCGGGACAGAAGACAGGAGCAAGGAGAGAGAGAAGAGATATCTCTCCTGGAATATCGAGGATGGCACTCCATGGGAGACACCCCACCGATGGCGGGCGTACACTGCCTGCAAGTGGGAGCAAAGAACCTACTTATAAATCCCGGGCCCCGCGGGGGAGTAGTAGTAGTAGCAGCAGTAGTAGTAGTTGTAGTAGTAGTAGTAGTAGTAGTTGCAGTAATGGTAGCAGTACCAGCAGTGGTGGATGTAGTAGTAGCAGTAGTAATGGCAGTTATAGTGATGGTATTGACATACTATTGTTATTATTATTATTACTATTGCTATCATTAATATTATCATCTAACTGATACTAAAATGACTATGATACTGATAATGATGACGATGATGATGATGATAATGATCATTATTACTTTGACGAAAAGCCAAGCGGGCTTGAAAATTAGGCAGATTTTATCATCACAATCAAGTTGTTTAAAGATTTCTATGTTATTTATTCTTCTTGTTTTGCTAGTTGCCGGTCCGACAGTTCTATTGTATTTTTTATAAAATGATGATAATAATGATGATTATGACGATGATACTGACCTCCAGAGCCACCGCCTGTCGAGCTGCAGCCAGAGACACCTGCTCATACAGTTGACAGTTGTTGATGCCCAGACCACAGAAAATGGCAAACGCCTGGATAGACAGAGAAACAGAGAGAAATACAAACCCCTGGACATAGAGAAATAGACAGACAGACAGAACAAAATAAAAAAAAATAAAAAATTATGAAGGTCTGGACAGAGAAGAGAAAATATACGGACATGAATGGTACACATTTAACCATTTTTTTTTTTTTCAGTCAACCAAATTATTTCCCTTTGCTCAAGGGAAAATTCTAAAAAGTTCATTAATCTGGTGACATTTAGGGGAGGAAGAGGGGAGGGGGGGGATTGACCTGATCATCATTTTTTTGTGCTATATTTTGAATTTTCTTTTGCCGAACATTTGTTTCTGTGTTTGTTTTTTTTCGTTTGTTTATTTAGTTTTTTTATTTGTTTTTTTGCTTGTTTGCTTGTTTGTTGTTGAGTTCGTCCTTTATGTTACTTATGCCTGAGTATGTCTAACAAAGTAAAAGTATTAATGTGGCTGAAAGTAATAAAACATTTTTTTTTTAAAATAAATAAATAAACAGCTGATCATATCCCTTCTGGAGTTAAACATTGAATCGTTCAACCTCACGAATCTATAGATCACCCCTATCTGATTAGGCCTATATTCTTGTCATAGAGCAGCTTCTAAACATCACGCATTTGTTTTCATAATATGAGGCGTGACAGAAAGGAAACAGGAAGAGCAAAATCTACAAATCTGAGATCACTTCTCAGAATTCAAGCAGACCAATGTTCAAGAGCCCATTTCTTCACGACCGGCTCATAATTTATAAGCTAAAATTTAAAAAAAAAAAAAAAATCCATCGCCCCTGTGTTTCTGTGTTAAATATATTACAATATAGTCAGAAATAAACCATAAACTCCATTAATTTTTTTTTTTTTTTTTTGTAATTCCAGAGATTAAATGTTGTACAAGACTTTTGTTGTGAATATTTTAGGCCACACACAAAGTACATTTCCATTAACTGTCAACACAGGCGGCAAACACGTCTTTGGGGCTTTAACTTTTCACATTTACAAGGTGTCACGAACTTTCTGGGTGTTGATTAAAGTTAGTCGTGACGTTGTAAGTGGTGATCAGGCGGTGGATACAGATGAGACGCACAGAGTGATGAAGAAATAGCGGAATTCCTCAACGTCGAAATGATGGAGAAATTATTGCAGGTGATTGATAATAATACAAAAACTACAGGGCAGCTGTCTGACTCCGACGACGCGTACAGCACACACTGCATTATACTTTTCCTTCTCGCTCTACGTCCGTCACACTCTCCAGCTGGGCCTTTTATAGACGCCAGCAAATCTCGAATTCTCCATAAGCTTCAAGTCGTTGCTACAAATTCTCCGAGTCACATCCAGTACACACTCATGCAATTGTGACATAGTACATATCGTGACGTCCTATACAACCACGGATCTAACTAGAAATATCTCGTACAAACGCGTTGAGATGACGTTCGATGATGTAGTATTTCCAGGGGCCAGCATATGTACGCACAAAACACACACTCGCATGCACCCAACATGCACAGTCATGATTCGTTACACAAGGTAATGACAGCCACTCCAACATCCAGCCGGCCATCTCAAGAAACATTTCTAATTCCATAATCGGTGTGGTTATAGTCTTTTTTTTTCTCTCTCTCTCTTTGAAAATGATTATTTTCATACAGTTCAATTTTCTGTGAGTATATTTAAATATAGTGGTTGATGTGGTTGTTATTGGGGACATTCCAGTATAATTAGTGTGCGCTCTACTAGTTAGGTGATAATCATAGGAGGGCAAGCTATAGGACTTTTACTATTCTATTTGCGGTACGACAGCCCTATGGGTATATTTGCCCTCCCTTATACTTCATTGAACCGGCTTCATCTAAAACCTGACCAAATTAGAGAGAAAAAATACAGCGTTCTAATTGTGATTGTTTCTATTTTCATTTTGGCTGGATTATGTGATGTGTTTATTTTCGTTTTTATTTTATTCTTTTTTTACTTTTCGTTTGGTTTCCTCCAATAATTGCAGTCCCCTTATGTTTCGTTCATGTTGTCATCCAAGTATACTGTCCCTCAGGTCCCGAGTATTGACATGTCATCTGCCCTGGGAATTATTGACTGTAAACATACCAGAAATGTACAAACAAAAACGAAACTATAAAAAGAGCTCTGTAAAATATGTAAATATTCAATGTTAGCCAATCTCGTCGTATTTATCCCGGGGGTGAGTTAATGGGGTCATTTAGGGATATTGGTGTGTAAAATCTGATTGAGAAAACTTCAGTCTAGTAATAGTTAATTGTTACGCTAATCTAATAAAGCAAAATGTGTCTCCCTCCCCTTCCCCTCCTGCCCCCCTCCCCCCGAAAAAAAAGAAGAAAAAAAAAACTGCCATTAAAATACTCTTTTCTCTATTTCTTTTCCAAGTCCCTTATGTCATCGCCACCTTTGTTCTCTCTATTAAACCACAGTCCAATATTCAGTTGTTGTTAGTTTTTTTTTTTTTTTCGTTATGCCTTCCTCCTCTTTGCTTCCTTTTTTCTGCTTCCACTCAATTCCAATCCCCTCCTTTCTCTCTCTCTCTCTCTCTCTCTATCTATCTATCTATCTATCTATCTATCTATCTATCTATCTATCTATCTATC
>JBCAUA010042305.1:0-11904 GCA_038406235.1 Peronia verruculata
GGGGGAGAACTTACGTGGATTACATGCTAAATACAAGTAGCGTGAAAGCAATGTTTTTGGTAAATAAAGATCGTTTAAATAATGTGAATATTTGGGAGCACTGAGACAGGGGTCTCCCAAGGAGTTTATACTGTTGTACCGGAGTGCGCACTCATGACGTCACCTTAACAAAACACCATGTGTCTAGCATGCCAATATTGGGCACTGGCCACGGGGTTAGACTTTGTATTGCTATACTCCTGCAGGGAGTTTAGTCAGTACTTTAAAAATCTTTTCTTGTAAACAAACGGATTCATGATTTATTTGTTTTAATTACCAATAGCTACAGCAAAAACAAATTACTATACACTTGCTATCTTAAGACAATAGCAGTGTGAGTTTCTTTTAGTTTTGAAATAGTTTACAAGTGGTAACATAACAACAACGGCGTTAAGTGGTGACGTTAAGTAGGTTTCTTGCCTCCATGGCCATGGCTCCATCTTCGGCATGCGTGATGTCATCAGTCCGCTCTCCAGTGTAATACTATAAGCTCCTTGGGGCCTCCTCATATTATCATGTAACTAAAGAGGAAGAGGAGCCATGTGGAAAAACTACTGTAACACTCCACGAAAACAAAAAGCGTGCTACAAGCGGTTTTACTGTATTACTCATTGCTGGTCAAACAAACAGACAAATAAATAAACCGACGCACACATACACACACGGCACAAAGAAACAAAAGCCAGTGTTTTCTTGACTTTCCTCTTACTAGACAATACATGTTTCAAAATCGGTTCATGACAATATATACCAAAGGTTTATACGCAGTAAGGAATATTAATCATTTGTTTTTTCTCTTTTCAACCAATAAAGTATCTGGACATTGCATGGTCTACACAGAAGACAAATAAAACAAAAACGGAAACAAAACAAAACAAATATATAAACATTTATAATTTGGAATGGAAAGCAGAGATATTTTGACTATAAATAACAAAGTAGTAACAAAGCACAGTGGAAAAAACACAGTCAATTCTTAATGTTTATCTTTAAAATTAACATGCATTTATGATAGAATAATAATTCATTATTGTATTATTATTGTCATTATTATTGTATCAATTACTTCTAATTTCTAATCCATTTATCTGAGAATGGAGCCCGTTATTATAGTTATTTTAGGCTACGTGTTGAGGTAATAGAGAGAGAAGGCAGAAGGGACAGAATGTGTGATTTTAACACTCTGAATACCAGAGACAGCGGGTTCAAATTTTATCAATGAATTTCATAATATCTCTCACCCCAAGTTATCTCCGGTTATGTTTATTTTCTTTTACTATTAGAAGAGAACCCACGGCTTTCGTGAAGATTGTTTGCATATTATGGTTCAAACCGACACTGCCTGCGGTTCAAAGTGCACGGCAAGCGTCCGCACACGATTGAAGTGAAGTTACTCACAGAAAACGTGTTTGGTGTTGTGAACACGTCATTCCATCCAACGTACAATTCCGATCAAACAGTTTCACTATGATAAGTTTTTTTTTCAGAACTTTTGCTTCATATATTTTAAACAGCAAGAGTTAAAAAAAAGTGCTTTTTTTTTTTTACTTTCTTTTCAATGTTTATCTTACACCTCTCGTACCAGGCAAAGGATAGCAATCTTATGTTTAAAACAAAGCAAAAAACGGCTCATTCAGCTGCTCGGTAGGATGGACAAGTTATGGCCAGATCAGCCCCCTTGCATTTGAGCTTTATTTCTTGCCCTTTCCAGGCATTGACTAATCCACATGTAAACAAGGGTCACTAAATTTGCTCTTTATGAGGGAAGTAGGATAAGCTGTTTAAACTAGTTCTGTCATCATGGAAAACTGAATTCTGGTTCGGGGCGTTGCAAAGTTTTTCCCTTAAATAATAATAATAATAATAATAATAAATTGCCCATATATTTCTTGCCTCCATGGCCATGGCTCCATCTTCGGCATGCGTATATCATCACTCCGCTCTCCAGTGGAATTGTATAAGCCCCTTGAGGCCTCCTCATATTATCATGTAAGTAAGGCAACGATATGGAAAAACTATTGTAACACTTCACGATCACAAAAAGCGTGCTACAAGCCGTTTTACTGTGTTGCTCTTTAAGTGAATGTCCAGGGTGATGTCAAGAAAGGCTTTGTGGAAAGAAATTTGGAACTTTTGCCCAGACAGCTCGCTCTCCACCTACAGTAGCTGTCCTTCCGATTTTTAGCCTAGCCGTGAACTTTTTTTTTTGAAGCGTGCACAGTGGATACTGGAGGCCGTCGAAACATATTATTCCTCCGTATCCGAGATCAAATGTTGGGCTTACCTGCTGGAGAAACAAAAGGGGTAGGGCTCTTCGTCACTTAACACCCCCCCCCCCCGGGAAAAAAAAAGCCCCATTCATTTTCAGAATCTTTTCTAAGGGTGATGGGATTCGTACACCAAACTTAAATTGTTTTCACACGAGAACGGACGTCCGAGTCTAAGACCACGACCCCCCCGCCCCTGCCAAACTCCTCTTGCAGCCGGTTAGAAAAAAAAAAAAAAAGGAGAAAAAAATTAAGCTATCAGAAACTTACGAGTGGCAATAACTTCACAAACATGAGGCTCGTGGGTGATTTTTTTTTTTTTCAATACTCAGTGAATAATGCATAAGCAAATAGACAGGTAAATTACCGCGGAATCAATCAGTCAAAAACAAATCATAATATGAATAAATAAACAAAAAAAAAAAAAAAAATAGATAGATTATGCCAGTTACTATGTCATTATCTTCATCATAATGGAAGAAATTGTGAGATGATGTTGAAGAGAAGCTCAAAATTAATAAAATATATAAAAATAATAATTAAAAAAAAAATAATAATAAAATAAATGATGTGGTAGATGCTCAGACGTATCGGATGATTTACTGATCATTAATTCAAGACTTCATTAATTATTCAGCTCTACAGTCCAGTTGATTACTCACTTTGTGGGTCATCGGCACCCATTTGTGTTTCATAGGGCAGAAATAAGTCCAGACATCTTCCATATTGAAAGTCATCATAGCAAAAACTTGACCAAGAGAAGGTGGCAGTTACATCAAGGGTCAATGCTTGATTGGACACAATGCCCGACAATATGTGTGATATTAGTAAAATACTGTGCGTTTTTTTTTTTTTATAAAAAAATATTTTGTGCATTATTAGTATCGTTTCTGTTATTTATTTATTTATTTAATTTATTGCTACTTTCTTAAGTTAGATACAACAAAAGGGAAGGCGTAATGTGCAAGTGTGTAACTGTGCAGTAAGGGACTCTCACACTTTGGATTTTATTTCAAGCATACAAGTTAATGGTTCTTCAGATTTACTTTGCCGACAATATTATACCTGAAAAATAGACAGAACAATCCCAAAAGCCAATCATGTGGACGTGCCATGAAGATAGCCACTTTCTGGAATGCCTCACACTCCTTCTCTTACAAGGCCTGTGATTGGCTGGCACATGGTAGCTGCAGGCCAATTAGCTGAAATCAAATGATAACAACATCGGGAGTCTTCAACTTGACCACACAAGACCAATTCTTTTCTAATAGCCCGCCATACACGCTTATGCCACGTCCAACACTTACTGTACAATAAAACCAAAAGTAAACCCTTAATTATGTCTGAGATACAAGGCGGCATTCACATCGCCTAAGGTCGATTTTGAAATCATGCTCAACCTGATATTTGCACAGTTCAGCCCTTGGTCGGGGACTCAGATTTTTAAGACTAGGATGGGACTGGCCGTCGAATTGTAGTGCAGGTTCATACTAAACACTACATACAGCTCTCAAAAATTAAAATGTTGCTTTCGATCATTTAAATTGTCAATCCTTTCATAAGTCGACATCTTGAAAAGAGGTTAACCTATTACGTTCTGAGCCTCGGCACCAAGGCTAAACATGGATACGTGAGTGTAAATGTCGGGAGACCAGTGGTGCAGCAAGTGTGTGTATGTTGGCCAGTTTAAGGTTAAAATGTCGACTCTTTGTCTATGTTTAAGTGTGTCTGTGTGTATGTGCGTGTGAGTGTGCGTAAGCCATGGTAACTAACTACACCATGAAACAACTATTAAAACAGAACACAAGGAGAGTGCGGATAGTTTGAGTTTCCAGAGCGTTTACCCATATGATGTTTTCTGAAACTTGGTTCTGGATAGATCTATTTATTTTCCTAGTATCCTGACAAATTGACTCTCTCTCTGGCTTAAAGAAGCTGTCGATGAAAGATGATTCAATTCGATGTGGGGTAACCAAAAAAACACAAAACAATTCCTTTTATTTCCCAGAATGTTTTGGGAAGATGGTGATCAGTCTCTACATGCGTTTGAAACTTTTGGAAAGACGATCCCAACTGACGAATATCCAAACTGGATCAAATCAAAAGTAACAGTCATTAAATTTATGCCCCAATCGTTAACATTTTTTGTTTTTTGTTTTTTTCTCTTTAAGATAGACTATTATCCGATTTAAAGTAATTGAAATAACTGAATTGATATAGAATGAAGCGCAAAGTGAAATGTCGCCAGGAGAGTGATTATTATCTAGATTCAGCCATTTAATAATATTAAACAATATTATAATATAAACTATACTATACGTACCGCACATGACACAGTCTTTCATCAAATGGATTAAAACAAAATGAAAAACAAACAAACAAACAAACAAACAAACAAAACAAAACAAAACAAAACAAAAAAAAAATGAATCAGCAGTTATGACGTCAGCTTACTCTGTTTCATGTCAGCATCCTTGTATAACAACGAACTTGAAGAAACACAGGTTCTGGAGCACAAAGACTAGATTTACCACAAATGTATCAAAGGCGACAACAGAAGATTGTAATTTTAACAGCCAGAGCAGGATGGCCAAGACATAGTCGTTTCTGGAGAACAATGAGTGTCAACGATATGCTGTAGGGCACCACCAGAGGATGTTTTCAGCATCGAACGCGTTGGCATGGCAGTAGAATAACAACAGCACAATGTCCGCGATTAGAATCTCGTGTATTTGTGAATGGCTTTTCAATCAGTCCCTACTGTCTGGCTTTTGCAGTCTTCAGAAGGGTACACTTATCGATTGCGCGGCTAGCAGAAAAATATCACTGTCAATCTGCACTGTGGTTTATTAACCATATTATTCTCCCTACGTGAAGGAGATCTCTAATCATGACTTCTTCATCAGTATTAATTATTATTTCTCTTTTGATCCTCCTTCATTCTTCACTGTTTTTTCCTACTCTTCCGCCAAAGTAAGACGATGCTATTGATTTGTACAATTTAGCCACATGAGTTTGACATGCTCTCGTCCCCATTTCATCTCGTCTTTTCTTAGTTTTACAGTAATGAAAACAATAATATGCCAGCCTCTGAGGGGCTATGGAAATATTATGGCTTGGCCATAATAATGCTGATCTTCTATTATGCACTCCAAACTGAGAAACACAATCGGTGTAATTAGAGTTTTGTAATCCGCACCGTCAAGGCGAAATTCGTTCTGTAGTCTGCCAAACAATCGGTGGTCGGGAAATGGCGAAAAGAGAATGTGAACTGGACCGGTTGTGATGAAAGGGGAAGAGTTAGTTTTTGATATCAATTGTCTGATATATTCTTACATACTCTACACTCTGGCGGTGTGTATCTTTACAAACTTTCAATAGGCTTTGCCAGATACATTTTTACTTACCATACTCTGTAAATTTCGTGGAACACGATAACCTACACGTTGCTTCATATCCTTACATGCGTATCATTACGCTTGATTAATCATTATATACCATCCTCTACATTTCCTTTCCACGGCTAATGTTAAAATAACACAATAGTGTTATGTTATTTTTTGACCACGGTTGTGGACAGCTGAGATAACCACCACTACAGGAGGTTGAAAAGCTTATAAAAACCATAACATTTCCACGTCTTTATTTTTTTAACTTATGTCAGCTGTACAGAATCCAAAATTTTAATGTCTTGCTCAAAGGAAGCCAACCCGCTGCTCGTTGCAGCCTCACAACGAGGTCCGTGCTTGTAATTAACGGGCACGGGCAGGATTGTTGGATAAGGAAAATAGAACAGAAAAAAACGCACTTCCAGTACACAGAAAACAAAACCATGCAACAGAGTCGACAAAGTCAGTCTCATGCAACCCTTGCCTTGTATTTGAGAAAAGACTGTCAGAGCGGGAGTGATTTGTTGAGAAACTCCAGAAGCTGTTCTCAAGAGCACTGGTGTGGACAAACTACGACAAAACTGTCTTGCTAGACAGAGGGATGCCAATACTTTTACTACTCACAGAATGATACATTTTTAATGCACAAATCATAAAACGCATGGCGCCAGCCTGAATCAAAAGGCATACAAGATTACAGTTGATGCAATAGATGAGGCAGAATAATATTCTAGTTATCTTTACGTATCTGACATCAAAATCTCTAATCAGGAGAAGGTTCCTCAGTTATCTCGCAAGCGATGGCGAATAGTTCATATTCGAGTAAGCACAAATCTGAAAAGCCTAGGCGGAGGGTTTGTACCCCCTGCTAAAAATAGAACACTCAATTATTTATGTTACGGTCCACCACGAAATCCCACAATAGTAGAACACACGATTTTGGAAAAACCTAACGCCAGAAGTACGTCAGATGTTTCTCTACCTCATTAAATCATTAACATTACTCATCACTAATATTATTGGAGGTCATTTAGGTTCAATAAGTTCACAGCGAAGAGTTTAATTTATACATTTCCTACCCACCCTAACAGGGTCAAACTGAAAAGTGAGGCAAACTTGTCAACTTTTTGGTGTGTTTTTATCCCTGCTAGAAATAGATCAGGGACTTCCAGCTTTTCGCTCGGTCGGAACAAATGTATTGGATATTCTGGAGAAGGATGTGCTTGTACAGAATTGACAATAGCACAAGTGAAGCTCTAGTGGAAACAATTAGATCAAAGTGGTAGCTGAGACCAGTCTACTGGTGAACAGAACATAAAAAAAAAAAAGGAAAACCTGCGATTTTTTTTTTCAAAGCTGTACCACTGGCACCACTTCGCTGGCATTTAGATCAAAACAACAGAATTTTCCAGAAAACCGAAATCGAGTGAGTCAAACAGATTCAGGTGACTGAAGGCGCAAACATTTTATTTCCTCAAACAAAAAACAACGCTGTTGGCTATTCCAATGTACATTGCAATCTGGCATAACAGGCATTTTGACGACAGTTTAGTGAGTAATTGTTTCCCCATCTAATCAAATAGAACTTTTCACAAGTTAAAAGGCAATATATCTCATACAACTCTATGGTTTTCCACAGACTGCATTGAAAACAGAGAGGCCATAATACAAAAATCATAGTTATTTTCAGTACAGAGTTTTCAGGAAAAAAGCATTACATCAAAATACGTAAACGTTGTAATAAAGTGCCTTTCATAGCGCAGTGTGGCCATGGTGGTGTCGACCTTCTTTGTTATTGCCAGGGTCTTTGTGCATTTACTAATGACCACTGTTGACAACAGAAACACCCAATGAAGCTGTAAGAGAATGTTTTACACTTCAGGCAAATTTCATACTGAACAGGGATGTTTCAATGGCGGTATAGAACTCCATTTGAAAATTTAACATTCAACAATTCTCAAACTGATGAATAGTTGTACCTCCAGAAGATACACAGATCTTTATAATTGTTATTATTTCAATTGTTTGGTGAGTTTCTGTCTGTTGTGGGATCGATTCTGTTGAGATATTCCAGATCTAGATCAACTACTTTGAGTTTACAGTAACCTTCAGATTGATAGAGCATAACTGTTTTTGATAGGAGAGATTGTATACAGACTCTTGGTCTTGTCTACTTTCACTGGCTTGTGAACTGACATCAGTTGACTTACAGCAAGAAACAATTTCAATGTCCGAAATTTCACTATCGAGATACTGATGTCATAGTAAAAATTATGTACAGGGGTCTTTTCACAGTCTTGTGGAGTTCTTCTTTTTGAGACCAGCATACATGTTCACACTCTTGGTATCATCGTTCAAGGGTCTCATACACCGATGCTGTCTTTGTCATTCTCAGACACCAACAGAAGATAAAAGACTAACAATCTACTTAAAAAATATCGTGAAAATGTATACGTCACGAAATTTGTGTTTGCTGGAATAAAAGAGTGCAAGAATAGAATGTCTATATAAATCCAGGGACAAAAAGAGCCATTAAAAGGACATCGGTGAGAAGGAATCCGTCAGACCATATCATTTTACCTTTTTATGTTATAGATTTACCTCATCACATAATCAGTCTTAATATAGAACTGTGCGCATACCCATCAAAACAATTTCAAATGTCTCGTCTAGCCTAATTAATAAGTCTTTATAAACAATGTTCACATTCTTACATTTTGACTTTTTAAAGAGGAGAAAATTGGCAGAAAAATAAAACATAGTAAAACAGAAGCAGCATAATAACGCATAAAGCAGTTTTCTTAGATCGTGGCAGAAAAACTTCAAATTAAATCATGTCATGATAATCAGACAAATATTTATCAGGCAATTCGAACGTTATTTTGAAACTACGAAAGTCAATCAGGGGAAAAATGGTTTGAACCAAAGGACTACCTTCAATCAAATTATTACGTCAGGACAAGAATATCCGACTGTCTAAGTGTCCCTCTATGTTAGTTCACAACACAATGTGAGACCCACCGCACTGGGCTATGTCGGCACAGTGATTCAAAGTTAAGTTGAAAACTATACCCGGAAGGTATGAAACAAGAAATTAATGTACTTGGAAGAGAACTGGTACATATTCCAAATAATGTGAAAAACACCACGCATACAGACAGTACATGAGTGTATGTCTACATCCAGTATACAAATACACAGTCTCCTTGCCAAGAGCGCCTTTATCTTGCAAATGAAGACAGCTCCTTAAATGCCAACATATCGATCCAGTCACCTCTACCGTTGACATTCATTTTGTGTGACTGTTACAGTAGTAGATCTAAAGCTCCTTTTTTCACGGCCTTCTACTGCAATAAACTCAATAATCAACGGATATGCTAGAATAAATGAATAAAAAGGCGACGCTTTTGCATAAAAACTACTAAAGAAAGTTGACGGCACGCATCAATAGAAAGGAAAATGAGACAAATTAGTATTCATTATATTAGTGGTTGCCCCTGGAGTCAGGGCAATTCAGGTGAAACTTGTGGTTTTGGGGACCGATATCGTGGACTAAAGATAGGACAAGATATGATAAAGATAAGATAACAATAAAGATAAAGATAAAACAAGATGAGATGAGATAAGATAGTCTTTATATAATTATATGTCTTCCAAACGAAAATTCTATTGACAGTTGGCGACACACGATATGTTTATATATGGTAAGATACAGGACACACTCACACTCCCATGCATTTTATGGACAAAAACATCACGAACAATATCAGAACAAAACAGACTTAATAAACATCAGCCCAGCTTGATAAACGTATCGTTGACAGCAGAGAATTGGTATATATGGCGATAGACTTCATAAATTGACATTATTAATGTAATTGTATGCTTATATAGTTTTTTTCTTCACCTTTTGGCGTATTGTACACTGGTTATTATGTACTTCCTCATAGACAAAGTATGCGTCTTTGTATAACAATATAGCAGGAGCTATCCGAAAGGGGTGAGTAAAAAAAAAAAAAGCTTTCAGAAAAGTTTGTGAGACACCAAACTGGACAAAATACGAAAAAAAAAAATTAATGATAGGTGGTTGGTTAATTGGCTTTGTATTTAATTAACACCGCGGCAATATGATGACGACATTTAGGCGTACAAATGAATGATTAATTTCTGATTATCAAATTATGTCAGTAGCTTTCAATATTATACACGGCTAAATATGCAGCAAGCCGCCATGTTCTCAGTTTCTTAGCCAGGGACGAATGAAAGTCATCGATTTTAGTCCGAAGGTCATTTTGGCTGAAAAAAAATTCCATTCCAATTTGCTTGTTCATCTGTTTGGTTATAATTTGTTTCTGGTGTTGAAGACGAAGGGTGGAACAGGTGTTTCATTTTGTAAAACAAGTTCCGATTCAAGGCGGCCAGTCATGTCACTTCTGATTCATGATGTCCATTATAGAATGATTACGTGATACTAGCAGTTAACAATTTCCATAGACAGAAGCATTCCTAAAGCTTCCAAAAAACACACTTGGTTATAGGAATAGTTTTGTACAGTATAAATACGCGCATGTGTTGGATCATATAGAACGTTTGTATGTCTTTCACAGTAGTGCAGCGTAATCCTGTAGAACATACATCTCAAAATGTTTCGGTTTTTCTTTCTTTTTTTTTTTTTCAGAGATTAATTTGAGTATTTTACTTAAAATTTTGGCAGTGAACTATGGGTCATACAAGAATAACTACAAGCTTACGTTAGGGATCATTACTGTATTTCTGCAATTTCTACACTGAACTAGATAGCGTAAGTAAATAGGTCTATTATGTAGTAAATCTAAATAAATTGTGAAATATTGCAGGCACACTGATGCTGAAAATTATCTTTGTGCCGATGCGATGAGTACATGACTGTTACACAAGAAAGCATATGTAAAGCTAAATAGGGTGAGATCAACTAGGAGAAAAAATAAGGTTATAAATAGTGAAGAAGGATTAAAAAAAAAAAACAACATTGTCCATGTCACAGACACACAAGCTCTATGTAATAATAATGACAGCTGGTAATAATAACAACAAAGAAAATAATTTTAAAAAAAAAAAGATCAAAAGACATTTTATCCAAATTACACAGTGCCATAAACATAAAGATAAAGCATCTGTTGAATCTCAAAATCAGTGGGATATGGTATAGTTTTCTAGATACGGGAGTAAGCAATATTACCATGGTGCCATGAAACTTGAACTATTGGAATGGAGTGCTCCAGGTAATGCAACTAAAAATGCATAGACAGGAAACTACACAGCTAGTCATGTAGGCAGGTACATCCAGTTTGAGTGGTTACTCACCAGTAGAACAGTAGTACACTGACCAGTGTCATCGTGGGCTGGGCAGTGAGGGCTGTGAACGCACTGGCTAACGCTCCGTGAGACACACAAGCCAATGAGCCAGACAATGCAAATCTGTGGGGAGAGAGGGTGGGAGGGAAATGGACAATCGTGTAGTACAAATTACTAGTGCTGAATGTGAGTGCGTTGGTAGAGAAGCGATTGATTCTGGCATGTCTCTGTCTGAGTACATATGTATGTGTGTGTGAGTACTCCTTTACATACATAAATTATTGATGATACCTGTAGGCCTTCGATGAGTAACATATGTCATTGTACGTGTGTGTGTGTGTGTGTGTATGTGTGTGTGACAGCAAGCGAGAGAGAAAGTATTGGTCCGGTGGATGTGGCTGAATAGACTAAAGAACTAGTTGATGTATAAATGTGTGTGTGTGTGTGTGTGTGATCGTGTGTGTGTGTGTGTGCGTCTGTGTGTGTGTGAGAGAGAGAGAGATAGTGAGAGCGAGCGAGAGAGAGAGAGTAGTAATCCAGTGGATGTTGGTGAATAGACTAGAGAACTAACTGATATTATAAATATGCGTGTGTGCTGGTGTGTGTGTGAGTGTGTGTGTGTGTTTGTGTGTGTGTGTACTTGTTTACATGCGATAAGTGTTCTTGATAGTTATAGGCCATTGGTGAGTTAGCGTGTATGAGTGGATGAAAGAAAGATAGTGTGATGGTATTAGTTTCATTTACATTGGTAAGGAGAAGGTGAATGGCAAGCAGTTTCTGTGTGTCTGTGTATCTGTGTGTCTGTCTGTCTGTCTGTCTGTCTGTCTGTCTGTCTGTCTGTATGTATGTATGTATGTATGTATGTATGTATGTAT
>JBCAUA010042316.1:0-11904 GCA_038406235.1 Peronia verruculata
TGTTGTTGTTGTTGTTGTTGTTGTTGTTGTTGTTGTTGTTGTTGTTGTTGTTGTTGTTGTTGTTATTGTTGTTGTTGGTGGTGGTGGTGGTGGTGGTCTTGTTCTTGTTGGTCTTGTTCTTGTTGGCCTTGTCTCTCTACAATTTGATTAATGGAAAAACTACTGTACTGTAAAACTGGAGTTTCATCATAGACATAACAGTAAGGAGGACATGCGCTCAGAGGCAGGGACCCGTCTTCACTATGGAAGTAAACGAAAAAAAAAAAACCCTGAAAACTGGGGTAGGGAGGAAATATATGATTAAACTTTTCGTTGTGAGTGACAGACTAAAAACATTAGAACCTATTCAACCTAGATGAACTTTCAATAATTGAGTAGTTTTTTTTTTTTTTTTGTTGTTGAATAACGGGAAATGAAATAAATAAGTGGTAACACCAATATGTTGATACGAAAAGGAGAGTGAAGGGAGGACTTCTGAAATTTATCTCACATTAGGCCTGGTGGTAATCAGTGAGTCAGTCGAAAGCAAATGACATAAAACAAAAGAGATAAAGAAGAGATACAAGAAAGTCAACCTATGTGAGTTGTAAATGTATGAGTATTGTTTTCTTGTAAAAGGTGCACAGAAGAAGAGAACAAGATAGACTAGACATAATTCAACATTTAAGTAGCAAAGATCCCATTTATTATTAGTGGTAGATATAAATGCTTGCGTACACATTTATGTGATTTCGGATGATATAAAAATACAAGGAGACGACGAAGGACTTTAGGTCGTCATAATAAAACAGATTGTTTGAAATTTTAGTTTTTCTCTTTCATTTCATGTTCAGTCTGTGGTAGAGTGTCGAGGTCGAAATTCTGCCGTAATGCATCAACCCAAGAATATACATCTGCCTTAGCTCTTGAAGCAGACTTTTTTCTGTCTATCCTCATCACCTTTTTCTCAGGAAGCCTTTGTTGATGGTTTTGCATTTACTATCAAATAAGTTCGCTTTCTCCCATTTCTTCTTTATCTGTCTTGTGTTAAATCATCCATATTTTCATTTTTTACTGTCTTGCCCTTTTTCTCTCAACTGACTCACTGGTTACCATCGGGCTGATGCGTGGTAAATTTCAGATGGCTTTTCATTAGTTTCCCTTTCGAATCAACTGCTAGTGTCACCAGTTATTTATCTTGTGCAGTTTAATCAAAAACATTACTTTTAGTACCTAAGAGCATGTAGGTTGAATAGGCTCTGAATGTTTTTTTAGTCTGTCACTCATGGCGAAGAGTTCTAGCCGTCGCATTATTACAGATTATCATGTTGGTGGTAAGTCTATATCTTTGCTATAAAATTGCAAGAAAACCCACAATAGCCTTATGGACTCGGAAACTGCTGGACGGATCCATCTGAAATTTGACACACAACATTGTTGCATATGGATCTGTGTTTCTATGTACATAAACCCGGAAAGCTTATTATATCTGATGTTATTCTACAAATGCGATAATAACTGAAAAACAAAACTCGCCACGCATTCAAAACGTGTATTCTTTAAGTAACATTCAATTAAAACAACCAAAAATGTTGACATATAGGTGCGCACGCTTTGTCATACACTTTAAGTCGCAGGACTATATAATTTTTTATTATAATTTTTAAAAATCTCCAACGGAGGCCGTGGGTTCTCCTCTAGTCATTCCAAATTTCAGCAAACGAAATTTGACATGATGAAATATTTATATGCATATTCTGCCATACTTCACTGTCATTTCTTGTCATGAGACATAGGCTAGTGGCAGCACCCGGCGACGTTGCCGAGAGACAGTAAGGTAATGCTTCTTATCAAAGTGTATTTATTGTTTTGTTCTGCCTATTTTAAATCCATTATCGGTACAGTCTTTGATTTAACTGCTCACAGTTTTCTGCAAATGTCAGGTTTATAGTCGAATGATTTGGTGCTTTAATAGGAGGAGCGAAAGTTTGAAGCACTTGATAGCAGTAAGGCACTTGAATGGCACAAAAAGAGCCAGGAAGAAGACAAAAAATATGTGTTGATTTAAGATCCTGTGGCATAGAGAGCACTGATAAAACATGATGTACACAGGCCGGAGAAGCACCACATAAAAATATATTAGCAGAATCGCGATTTAAGCATCATCATCATGTAGAGAGTGAGAAGGCGATGCATGCATTTCCACTGAGCAGTATCGGTAACATGAATGGTCCGTCAGAGATGAGAGACTAGTCATGAACGAGTAGCCTACTCACTTATGTGGACTTATCTGATCGCACCCCCCCCCCCCCCCTACTTCCCTGCCTGATTTCTACTGGTTCCAACACTCCGCTCTCCTCTCATACCGACTGAGAGTATGACATAGCCTAGTTTTACGTACTACTCGATTCTCCTGCCACTGATGCTACGTTGAGTCGGTTCTTGGCATTATACATGAAGAACACACAAAGTGTGCGCAGGTCTGAGGGGGATTACAGTTTACGTTATCGGCAGCCTGCAGGAGCTAGACGTGCTCAACGCTTGCTGCGGTGAGGAATCTACACGTGTGCATCCATCAAGTCAGTGCCTGATCAAGTCCAAAAAGTAGTCTAAATTTGAATACTGAACATCCTCTGTCCTATGTATGGAACGTAAATCCCAGTTGAACATTCTCATTCTTAACAGTTTGTCAGCCAGAACTTCGGGTAAGTATGGTGGTGAATTCGTTTTCGTGTCAGCCTCATGTGCAAGATGTTTTTTTCTCAGATGCGTGAGAACGAAAAGGAAACTGTTTTGGTCAATATGCGAGAAAATTAAAGGAAATGATAATCCTAACATGTCTCTCTCTTGATGCAACGTCGCCACTTTTCATTTTATATCTTTGCTGTGTTTATCATTATCACGGACTAATAATGCTTCATGAAAGTTCTCACTGAGGCCTGAACTTGAATCAAATGAAATTAGTCGTACACTCAGTAAGACTATGCTCTCCACGATATGTAGATTTAGGGTTCACGGGGAAGAGTATTAGATCTACATAATCAGATCACCGCAAAGAATGCGCACATTATGTTTACTTTTCCAAGAAAGTGTGTTCGTTTTCATACAGTGCTGTTATCAATTTTAATTCACGATGCTGCATGTCTTTGTGGAAATTGTGAGTCATAATCTGAGGCCAAGATATTATTTTTTTCTGCTGATTTTAATCTTAATGGACAAACATACATTATGTACAAGATGTTTAACAACTTTCCCAAGACTTAATATTGTTGAGAAAGATTTTCTGTTTGTATATGTGGGTAGCATGAGAAGAGTTCGGGAGGCGGTGAGGAAAGGGAGGGGAGATGTAAAACAAACACTGTGAATTTTGAAAGGAGATAATACTCTTAGTTGATGGCAATAAATATACCTAGATACAGGGATATAATTTATTTTAAAGAAGTACATTGTGTACTGGTTAATGTTCTCTAGAGACCAAACATCTCCAGCCCTCTGATCTTACGTAGAATGATCACGTATTTCCTGCATGTGCACTGAGCTCAATTTCTTCTGCTGCCCTTCCAGCTGTGCCACATGTACCCAATGAAAGCATTTGGATCCCCTTTACTACAAAATTTGTCTTCTTAGTCATACCATGCAAAGAAAAAATAGATTTGCATTTAGATATTACTCGAAATGGATCTAATTATGCTTCAGATCCACACAGCCACATAGCAGACTACATGTTTGCACACATACAAATATACTGCATGTATAATTCTTGTTTGCCTTCCGGTTACACTCTTCTATGCACTATATCGGCAGTGCTGCAAGCAAGCCACTCAAGTCAGTCTGAGTACTTTTTTTCACCATATAATAAAAATTATTGTAAACAAGGGGTTTTACGTGGGGTCTTTGCAGATATTTCCTGCATTTCTACCGGTCAGTTTGGCTCAAGATGGTGTCACAGTATGTATTTTTAGCTCACCTTGAAGGTAAAAAAAAAAAACCATCAGAATTCCCAAATTTTGGACTTAGGCGATGCTGGCGATACCGACGATACTTTTGATATACTATACCAATTCATAAAACGTGTTCTACCGTAAGAAGCCGTGATCGTGTTTTGTGCCGTTCAGCTTTGCGGAAAACTGAAACAAAAACAAAAAAACAAAACGTCTGATGAGAAGTGTCTTTCTTTAGAACTGTCTACCTGCTGTCTGGCCATTACATAAATGCCGCCATTGTTTTGTTGTTGTTAATTGTAAAGTTTAATTTGTGTGTGTGTATCTCTGTGTCCCTTTTCCTGGGCGCAACAAAGAGGGGAAAATTTTGCTCAATATCAAATAAACCCCGGCCCGGGTTAGGTGGAACATGTGGATCTCATTGTAAACAAATTTTCAAGCATTTGATGACGAGTGCTAATGAAACATTAAAATGACTGTGAGGAAAATAAGCTTGTTTCATTTCTACACTGATTTGTGGAGATTTATAGATATTCCATATATACAATATACATGTATAGAAAACCGTCATCTTGACTTTTACATTGAAAATGGCAACCGCTCTTTTTCAAGATTTCTATTCAAACTCAACCAGATATGTAAAGAATTCTGTGTTCAGATATGCATAATATAACATCGACATTCTATCAACAACAGAAATAACATACAATCACCCTGCTACAACTCAGACAAAAAGATCTCTTTAGAAAGAAAAAAAGTTTGAAAAGTCTCACAATTCGACAGTACTGTTGACCAGACATGATCTGATTGCTGAGCCAAATATTTCCAAAGAAATTCATTCAGATTGACCGAAATTTTGACTGATTTGAGAAAAACCGAATCATTATTAAAAATTTAGTACTTGAAGAAAAACACATCGAGATGATGTCTTTGCATGTAGCGGGCTATGAATGTAATGTCGAGAAAACACCCATGAAACCTCATAACTGCTGCAGATACTAAAGTGTAGATTACAGCTCGACGGGATCACGCGTGAGCTGCGATCTCAGATTACACACTGATGGCAAAAACAGGTCTACTCCGCATTGAAATTAATCATATTAAGACTGGGATGCTGTTGTCACGAAAAATTATGGACAAAAAAAATAAAAAAATGTATAGATCAACGTAAATAATTCTCCTTTATTTTCGCGTCTTAGGCCTACTATTTGTTTGTTTGTGTGTCTGTTTTGTATATAAATAATAATAATAATAATTATAATAATAATAATAATAATAATATATAAACAAGAGAGACACAGACATGGGGCTCACAACCCTTTAATGTTTCTTTTCCTGAGCCATCTTAGGAAACGGCCCTGCGTATGAGTCAATCCCTATAAGACCCAAATCGAGAAGATTTAAAAAAAAAAAAACAGTTGTCTCCCAGGGGAAGGAGAACAAACCCAATTTTAAATAACAAAGACTTAGGGACTGCGTTTATACTTGAATTTTTGAAGAAGAAAAAAAAAATCCAACTGCATTTGCACGTACCAGTCCTGACAAGGACATTAGAGAAAAGTAAGATGTACATTAGACAAAGAAGTTCTAATTCGATGTCATGACCTGACGTGATCAATAGGTCAGGCTGAGTTAATCCCATACAAAGGCTAGAACACCAAAGTATGTAATTATCAATTCTTTTTTTTTTTTTATTGTTGATGTTTTTACGTCAATATTAATCCTTCCTGTAGGTACATCAAGACTGATTAGCCAAAAAGACAACCAGCATTTTTACATGTACGGAGTTTTGCTTTGATGCATTATTTCTTTTCCCATTGAATTTCTTAGAGAGGCGTGAGTTTATTTGTTTGTTTCTTTCCTTGTCCCCCCCCCCCTCAACCCCCTTTTCCCCCTTAAACTACACCTCACCAATCAACTCATTATAAAGGACAAAGTTATGGCAATCAAAGTCCAATCTCTTCTAGCTGGTGCATCAGTTTTGCACTGTGTAATTAGCTCATGAAACCAGTGGATACCATGGTTTAGTGCCCGCACCAACGAGACGACAAGACAGACTTACATGGAAAAATAGCATTTGTGATGATAATCAATACCATCATGTTATAAAAAAAAAAAAAGTTTTAAATTAAAATTAAGACAACGGTCCACCGGAAACTAATCAGATATATCCAATAGAAAAAAAGGAGGGGGGGGGTGTAGCAATATGAAGACCTTAGTATTAGGTTAATTAAGTAAGCTGATTATTATTATCATTTTACATGTATTGTCATTCATCATTATTATTATTCTGGTCATTTATTTTTGTTATTAGGCTAATGTGATTTTTTTTTTCTTCTCGTCGTATTAAGGAGGTCCTGGAGATGATTTTTTTTTTTTTAAAGTTTTACTTCTTTATTATTATTATTGTAGATAGGTTATTTTAAGTTTTTCCATCGAATTCAGCATGTTCAAATTAGAGAAAAACAATGGGGGAAAAAATCGACTTTTTCATATGGCTGCCATGGCAGCGCCGTCATCTTGGATTTTGGCGTCCCTAAATTGACGGATTTTAAAATCAATCACTTCCGCCAAATTTCAACGAAACTTGATAAAACATGCTGAACATATTGTTTAATATAATATCTGAACAGGTACGTATTTTTAGTCCTTCTCATCATTAGAAAATTTTCTATAAATTTTTGAAAATGCCATATAGAGAGAATTCAAATTTCGCCATTGTTTCGAACTAAAACTCCAATTTTCTCTAAAACCCACCGACCGAGTTTAACGCACATACGTATTTTAGTTTTGTGGTGACAATGATTTGTACCAAATTTGGTTTTGATCGGTTTCGAAACAAAAAAGGAGATAGAAACAAAAATGTTTAAAAAAAAACAAAAACGGGTTTTGAGAAGAACGCGTTTAAAGTTTTTTGTTTTTTTTTTCAGCGAAAAATTAGCATGAAGAGTTTTATGTTCGGTTTTCAGGCTCGGAACATCCTTTATTTTTAACAAACTAGCCCTCTTTCCATGACGTTTGTGTCTCTTGTTTGCCATTTTGTGGCTTTCTGGGCGTACCTTTTTTTTAGATTTTGCTCCCTTCCCCCCCCCCCCCATCATAACATGAGCCATTTCATATCATTTTTGAGTGCAAACTAAGAGAATTTTGACCTTTACTATGACATAAAATATAGTCCACAACTGAGCTATTAGTAGCTGAAAGAAAGCAAAATAGAGCTAGTTATAGGACGGGAAAAGTCATTTTAGAAGACTTACATTGATAATTTGCGTGATCAGCAGTTTTTCTCGCATCATAGTGGTCATCCAGTGTCCATCCCTGGCACTAGAACTCATGATATTTCTAGAAGAGGTGATAATCAAGTGCTTTTTGCACCATTTGCCTAATCAAATCGCGACGATCTACGGCCTCATTTAGCAGCCAAATGGAGCCAAATCCTGATTAACAATATGCTAGATCTACCGTTGAATGACCATTGGTCAAACTCATTAGAATGGACAGCGACTTTTTGATACCATTTTTACACGAAAAAAAGGCAGTACATGTACTTCTAAGAGAAAACAAAAGTGGAGAATCGCATTTTTTAAAGCAAAATCCATATTTTAGGACGCCCCCCCCCCTTAATGAATTTTAAATCTTCCAATCTTCCAGACACAAATCTGAAAGAAGTAAATGATGGTGGTCATGACATAACCCTCCGAAAACCCGCTTATCTTCATATCCTCATCTAGTTAAAATTTGTGTAAATAGAGAGAGCCCCATAAATTCTATGGCATTTTGGTGCTCTCAGCGATGCCTCTGTCTCCTTCAATTCACCCAATGATTCCCTCCCCCAGTTTTGCTTTTCCTTGGACGACAGTGGACGCAGACCGACCAATGACAATGCACTGAAATATTGAAAAACTTGCTAAAAATCAACACGAAACTACCAAAGTAAATGACAAAAGAAGCAAGTTTGACCTATTCTTGCTTTACCCCCACCTTCACTCCACCCCCATGAAAATATGTTTTATATTCAAGAAGTATAAGCCAGTGACATGCGGTTCAAAGTTGTTTTCTTTGTGAATTATATCGAGAGAATCACACTTCAATATTTGTAAACTAGGGTTTGAGAGGTACGACTAACAATGTGATCTGCATGGTTTGCAGATCAGTCCAATTTGACACACGTAACATCACGTCTTGCTCGACAAATTAATCATTCGTTGTCGGTCTCCTACAGAATCATTCTTTCTTGCACGTACATCATACGCACCAAACCGAGTTCTACAAGGCAGGTTTTACATATTGAATGCCCAAATGGACAGTTACTGGCTGTCTAAATACGGAGTGGTGTGGGGGGGGGGGAGGGGGGGGGGAGGACGCTGAGAGTACTTATCAGCTGTGTTTTCTGTTGCGTAAACAGATGAACATCAAGACAAAAACAACAACAAAATCTAAAAACAATTACAAACGTACTTTTTCATCACAGTTTAAATTTATATTTAATTTTCTCCGTCTGTTCAAATAGACTAAAACTTTTCACAGGAAAATCACCATTGCATTACTCCATCCACTACAAACTACAACTTTGTTCATACTTTGACCCCCCAAAAAAATTAAAAAATTGCTGCAGTCTGACTCTTGATTCCCTCGAAACACATTTTTTTTTTTCAGTAGAGGCTTTTGTCAAAGTAAGTAAGACACAATGCCAATAGTGCTGCTTTATTAAGAAGTGGGTGCTGCTCATTGTACTATGTCCTCGTTACAAGCTAGATGAGTAGGTTCTTCCTGTATCTCTTCGTCTGCCTCTTGGTGTCTGCTTTTTTTTTTTTCTCTCACTTTGTCTGTCTCTCTTCCTGACTCCTCTTTTCTGTCCCCATTCTCGAACTACCAAGTACCACCTATTTTTTCTCTGCTTTGTATGCTGCTCCTCTCTTTCTGATCACGCTCTCTCTCTCTCTCTCTCTCTCTTTCTCTCTCTCTCTCTTTCTCTCTCTCTCTCTCTCTTGTGATGCGGGTGCGTTTTCCTCTTACCGCTTTCCTGTTATTTGTTCCTTTCAGTCCTCATGCCCTCTCTCTCTCTCTCTCTCTCTCTCTCTTTCTCGCTCTGTTTTCTCAATTTCTCTATCTCACCACCTCAGTGTTTTTCTCTATCTATTATTCGACATCCCTTTTCTTTCATGCTAGCTCCCACACATCATCTGTCTCGTCCCCTCCCCCCCCCCCCCACCCTTCCCACCCCTCGAATTTTCTCCCGCCCACCCTTCCACGTTCATTCTGCTCCTCTCTTGCCCTCACTCTCATAAGACAAACAAATCGCAGGTCCACAGGGCAGCTGCATTGTTTTCAAAGGATGTGAGGCCTCTCCCCATCGCATGTTTCATTTTTTGCCAGGCATACACATGTATTCCACTAACACTCCAATATCTAAAGCAGATAATGTTTTGACAGGACAGCATGAAATGTCAACCCCACTTGACTTGTGAGTGGGACAGTGAGAGGACTTCCAAAGTAATTCATGTATTTGCATCCTGACATTGCTATGGATAGCATGATGACTGATGTTGTTTGTAATACGTTTTTAGTTTTGTATGTTCTCACGTTGCCTTTCAATCCCGAGAGAGTAGGATTATCACGATTTTAAGTCCGTGCTTAATTTTCATACTTGTAGTTTGTGCTTGTTTTATTTTCTTTTTCTGTTTCTTTTGCTTTAGGCCTACTTTGTTTGTAGAAACTTGGAATTTTTCCAAGTCAACGACGTCTCTATTATGTACTCTAAACAATTTTGAACTCCCAAGAGTTCTTTAACTTTAACATGTTTCAAAAAAAAGGGGGGGGGGCGTCCTGGAGGTGATTTTTTTGTATTATTAAAGTCATGTTATTTTAACCTTTGCCATCGAATTCAGAATGTTCAAATTAGAGGAAAACAATGAAAAAAAAAATTGACTTTGCCAAATGGTTGCCCTTGGACTTAAGCGTCCCTAAATTGACAAATTTTAAAATCTATCTCCTCCACCAAATGTCAACGAAACTTGATAAAACATGGTGAATATATTATTTGATATAATTTCTAAAAAGTTACATATTTTTATTTGTTTCCATGCAATACAAAATGTTTTATAAATTTTTTGAAAATGCCATTTAGCGAAAATTCAAATTTCGCCAATTTTTCAAACTATAAACCCAATTTTCTCAAAAACATACCTACCGAATTTAACGCACATTCGTAACTTTTTGGATCTTGTAGTGACAATGATGTGTACCAAATTTGGTTTCAATCGGTTTGGAAATAAAAAAGGAGATAGAAAAAAACTGTAAAAAAACTGGGTTTTGAGAAAAACGTGTTTAAAGTTTTTTTGCTTTTTTTTTTTTTTTTTAGCGAAAAATTAACATGACGATTTTTCTGTTTGGCTTTCAGCCTCAAAAACAGCCTCTTTTTACATACTAGCCCTCTTTTCATGACTTCTGGGCCTCTTGTTGCCGTTTAATGGCTTTCTGGGCGTATCTTTGATCGAATTTTGCTCCCTACCCCCCCCCCCCCAACTTTATAAGAGCCACTTTCGGATTCTTGAAGGCCTCTGTGTGTCCCCCATATCATATTTGAGTGCAAACCAGAGTGTTTTGACCTTTACTAAGACATATAATCGTCAACTGAGCTATTAGTAACAGAAATAAAGCAAAATCGCGCCATTTATAAGACAAGAAAAATCATTTTAGAACATTTATATAGATAATTTGCATGATCAGCGGTTTTTCTGGCGTCATAGTGGTCATCCAGTGTCCATCCCTGGCACTAGAATTCGTGATATTGCTAGGGGAGGTGATATCCAAGTGCTTTTTGTACCTTTGCCTATATATAATCAAATCTCAATGATCTACGACCTCATTTAGCAGCCATGTGGAGCCAAATCCTGACTGACAATACACTAGATCTACTGTTGAATAACCATTGGTCAAACACGTTAGAATTGACTTAGCAACTGTTTGATACCATTCTTACACGCAGAAAAGGCAGTACTTTTAAGAAAAAACAAAGCGCAAAAGCGCATTTTTTGGGCAAAATCCACATTTCAGGACGCCCCCTCCCCTTCCCCTTAGAGTACACAGGGAACCTCAGAAATATCGCCAGCATTAAAAGCAAATTTTCCTAGTAATTTTTTTTTGGGGGGGGGGGGGGGTGGGGGAAGACTGGTAGTTTTAGAAATAAGGAAAAAGCAGTTTTATATTTTACCAAATAACATCACACGTTTTATTTTCAAACAATGCAGCCTTTTCATTGAAATTTTAGTGTTGGATACAATGCCATAAGATCAATGTTGTAAAAAGATTGTGGTCTTCAGCTATAGCTTGAACTCATTTCGGCCAAAACATAACTTGTGCAATTTTTGTAAGAGCATGACGATGTATTTCCAATTATCCCAGAACGCTTAGATGTCTTTGAGTTTCCCTATACAAAACCTCGGGACTGATGAGAGGCTTTAATCTCTTTCATCCTCAGGTTGACTTCCACACTGCACACCATGTTACACTGACCACCAACGGGCAGACAATCAAAACCCCTCCTACTGGCTTCTAAAATGTTTACCGTTCCGTTATCACAGAAACGCTTTGCTATTAATAGCACCTATCATAACTTCGTTGTCTCAAGATTTTTAATGAGCAAAAGAAAACACAAATAATATACGGCTCGTATCATGAATTTGGTGACGTTCTCCCTCGATTTCTCTCTCTTTCTCTCTCTCTCTCTCTCTCTCTCTCTTCTTCTTCTTCTTCTTCTTCTTCCTCCCCCCCCCTCCCCTTCTTGGAACCTACATATCGAACTACCAATTAACTTCGTTATCTACCAACTTAAATGCTTACCTGCTCAGTGCTTCCCTACTTACCTACCTAGCTGCCTACCAGTGTATCTCCCTGTATGCCAATAAATATGTATGTATGTATATATGTATGTATGTATGTATGTATGTATGTATGTATGTATGTATGTATGTATGTATGTATG
>JBCAUA010042327.1:0-11903 GCA_038406235.1 Peronia verruculata
TTTTCTAAAAATAATCAGCAGAAACAGTGTTGTTATTGAAAGTATTGTTTATTAGCAATAGTAAGACAATTTAAAATTGAACTGCATTTTCGATCAAAGGGTCTGGCAACCTGAAACATTTTCTGGCGACCTCAACTTCCCAGGTTAGGAGCCCGGCTGGCTCCTTAGCCTGGCTTGCTAAATCTCAGGCCTGCGTTATCGCGCTGATGTGCCGTTAAACCCCAACACAAACAAGCAAAACAATAAGAATTCAATCTTTAAAAAAAAAAAAAAAGTGATTGTACGAGGCAAAGTTTGGCATGAATTGTGCTTTCCCTTATTTGAAGAAATCCTGCATGGTTTTTTGAAAGATGACACATTTCAGATTTTCTGGGACCGAAATTGACAAGCCCAGAGACATGGGCGTCGTCTTCAGTATCTTGTTAACTTCACATATTGCAAGCAAAAACAGCAACATTCATCTGAGGGCTAGTGTATTGCTATTGATATAAGTCATGTTTGAGGGAAGGGCAGAGACCTTCATGTCCGTAATAAATCGCAGATTGGGAGCAAAGAAGGTATTAGCTAGTAAACAGCTAAAATTCTTATAAATAATCATTATTTTTTTTCTTCTCATCATATAACATTCTAAAAAGGCCATCTCTCATCATTGTAACCCAGAAAGAGATGCAGGCTTTGCAAATCGTTAAAACAACTTCGACGTTATCTTCTTATCTCTCGATTGTGTGGCTCTTAGTTGCAGTCAGCTGTTGCCATTTGTGACTGCGAAGGTGAGGCCTGTCCACTCCTTAATGATGTGAGTCTATTTTCTGTATCTGCAATTTCGGCAAGATGTGAAACTGGACATAGGACAAATAATGACTCACCCAACTATGATTCTGCAACTATTATCAGGTTCTTATGTAACGTAGCTCAAACTATTGTGGTTGCGGTGTAATCATTGTCAGTTCATTTTATGTAACATAGTAATTCAGGAACATTATCTCTATGCCCCAAAACTGATTTGCATTTACTTGCACTGTCCAATCAGAAGGACGCTTTTAAGAGTTTTCAGTTGGACAGTGGTGGTAAACTTTGGCAGACACGGATATTCGACTACGACAATGGCGACAATGTGTCTTATTACCTCAATGTCACTGCACAGGCAAGTATCTGGGCTGTAAGACAGGTAAATGCTATTCTGTTTCAAAGCCAGCCTTATAGAATCGAGATCTGCTTATTTTGTTTATGATAATTATATTATTGATTTAGAGACAGGAACTTGTGTTATGGTGGAACAGAATGTGGAGGCTCTTAAAACAAATAAATACATTTAAAAAAGATACAAACTAGTATTTTATTACCATCACATATTTACTGATCACATTATACAAGAAAGGACTTAATAGAACTCAACAATAGTTTGAAAGTCTGATGGAGCGACGGCTGTGAACGACAGAAAGTAAAGATATAGGTTGAACATGTTGCATTGTAGCATAAAATAAGAACTCAACATGCCGGAGTTCATATGGCGCACCAGAACGATCAAAGATGATAGTCACCGATTCTGTCAACCATGCAGCACGAGACACCTTTAACATTAGCACAATGACTATCTTTGATCTGATGAGGCAGATAGTTTGGTAATGCACACAAAGACACAATCTCACCCGCACTCATTCCTGTCAGGCTTTACTTCACACACAGTTGCAAACCCAGATGCTGTTCTGTTTGCCAGGATTTCGGGACCCAAAAGGCCTCCACGATCGTGGAGATAAAGATCCTGAACGTGAATGACGAGACGCCTATTTTTACAAGGGACAAGTGTGAGACAAACTGTCAAATATATGCTTATAACGCCACCATAAAACCCACCTTTAAGGTAAGTCTGAAAAAGTCTTAAGAGCCCTATACACCTTCACTCTTTACTCTAGACTACTCGGCTTCAAATTAAATTCAAACTATTAGCCAAACCGCATTTCGCGCGAGTCGTCGCCGGTCATCCATACCACACAGTTCTATTTGCAGTTCACTAAGACTAACAATGGGCGACGGCCTTATATTTAGTGAAAATAGCTACCTTACAAGATAAACACTAAAAAGAGGCAGTTACACGTAGACTTTGCTAAAAATTAATTACAATTTTTAAAATGCTGTTAGATATTCGATTTGATCAATGTCACAAATTGTTTAAACACCATCTGTTTTTCCGCCTCTAGACACAAAACGGTTCCGCAAAATTTGGGAAAATTTCATCGACCCGAGAAAGTTTGTCACACTTCTTGGTGTGACCTTGTTACGGTGGGTAGGAAAGTTATGATGAAAACTCTTCTCTATGAATGACAGACTCATAGCCAATTGAACCTAGATACTCTTCAAACAATAATAGTGGGTAGTGTTAATAATTACGTGGGAAAGAAACTGACGTACTTCGGGGCCAAAATAAGAACCTTCGGCTCAGATCGGAAACGAGGCAAAATCTTGTACACAAGAGCGCTTTGCCTTCATTGTGATTGTTTTGATGTACTTGATTGCCGGTAAGTTTTCAGTAATTATGACATTATTATATTCTATCGTGACCATGTACTTCAAGATCAAATCTTGTTTAGAGCTATAAGAATATTTACGTGCGAGACATAAATGGTTTTAAGAAACAGGGCCTTGTTGATTTGTGTCGAAGCGCTGAGACTCCGGGTATCGAGTTGGACCCAGATGGTATTTTGGAGTGTAAGACTGACACACTAAAGGCGAAGCTGGTAGTACCGTCTAATAGCATAAGCATAAATTAACCCATTCCTATCCAGCTTGATGTGTCAAATGTGGTAAGCCAAATTTTAATGTTAAAAGCATTTGATATCTTATTCTTACCTTGTCTAGTCGAGAGACTGTGAATGCCCCATGTTTGCCTCATTTCCGGGTTGGAAACTTACTTCCGGCGGGAAACCCCGTTGAATTTGTCCCGAAATCTTGAAGAACTCTATTCAAAAGAAGAACGGCCACACGTCACCGGCGCCATTATGTCTGCCAGGAATGGGCAAAGCTGCCGCCAAAGAAATCAAGCACGCTAAATATTTTGGTGAACCGACAGTTAGGCTTTTGTCACTCGCACTGCGGTTTACCGTTTCTGTTAAAACTATCAGTTCCCACTGCAGGTGTGTCGCCAGCCTTAGGCTTACAGCTTTTATTTACCGTTCAGCAGAATGTGAATGTGCCTAACAAGCTATAAGTAGAGGAGATGTAATTCTTTCAGTTTGACGGCGTTTGTGAAAGTTGTAGCTAGCTTACACACAACCTAAAAAGAAGTAAACTGGCCTATGACCATGCATAATATATATCATTGACCACCTTTAAAAGATCATGATCTCTGAGTGTTTAGTTTCTGACATCGTCATGCAAATTATGATTCATAATCACATGACATTTGAAAACATTCAAACACTCTTTTCCCTTTGTGTCATTGTTTGGTCTGATTCTTCAAATGTTCGCACTTGTCAGAGCATATGAAATGCAGGTGATTTCTGGCAATAGTAAAGACATACCTGTGCCCATCCGAGAGCTGTCATACAATCATCGTCAGTTTGAATATCAGACATACTATTAGAACAAACAATCTACTGTGATTTGCATCATTTTTATATTCCACATTGGCGATACTGAAACAAGAGTGGTACTTCAGGTTTCGACCTCTCTGAAAATCAGAAACTTTCAGTTTAGTTCTATTTTTTTTTTTTTTTTAGTATAAGTTTATTTATTTGTGTCTCAATTGCATTGTTAAGGTCTATTTGTAGATTAGAGAAGATACAAGAATTCCTGAAATACATATATTGTCAATAGGACCAGGTAAGACAGTTCGTCTCAGATACCTGACCGCAACAAAATTTTCTCTATAACCAAGCCACCCATGCGATCCAGTTTGCAATGAGCACTGCTTTATTAATTACAGGGTATAGTCACGAACGTTCTTCCAGAAGCCATTAAAGCATATGATGCAGACAACGACAAACTGGTTTTTAGTCTTGTCTCAGGTAGGTCACCTACATTCATCACGGCCTGATATAAATATATATACATATATATTGAAAGGGCTAAAATACTACTACATGTACCATCTCCACCACGAGGATCAAAATCAACAAAACATTTATCCATCTATCTATCCATCCATCCATCCATCCACCCATCCATCCATCCATCCATCCATCCATCCATCCATCCATCCATTCATCCATCCATCCATCCATCCTTCCTTCCATCTATGCATCCATCCATTCATCCATTCATTCATCCACCCATCCAACTATTAATTCATTAATTCATCAATCATCCATCTAGGTCGTCAGCTGTCCGTCCGTTCAACTATCCATTCATAAATTCATCTGACCATCTATCCTTACGTTATTGATTCATCCAAGCAAACGCAAAATAATAAAATGATCTTTTCAAATGACTGTCGAGGGAAACCCTTTTTAAGAAATTATATTCTCTAATCGGCAATAATGTAGTTGGGTTTCCAAAGAAAGACATAAGAAGCATATTTTTGTCTCCTGTTTTATCAATACATTATTGATATCGAAATATGAGTGGTAAGTTCATTTTCTTTCAGGTTTGTCCTCTGAAATTTGGTTCCTGGGCTCATCATGGAATGGAACTAGCCACCGTCAATAGCACCGCTGAAGGCGACATTACATCTTTCGTGCCAAACACAGAGTGGACCCTGCTCAGAGTGCCAGTTCAGCATAATATCTTGTACTACCAGTGCTGTCTGGAGCCCTTTCCAGACGTTACGTTTTTTGTCACCATGAAGAGAAAGCCTCTCTTCTATGTTCTCAACTTACTGTTTCCCTGTTTGTTAATCACGGCTGTCGCGCTTTTAGGTATTTTCAATTGTCAAATAGAGAACTTTCCGTAATCAAAGAGTTGTTAGCATAAATTGTACCAAGCTTGACCAGTAGGAAATATTCGTTATTTCTTAAGCTGATATAAGTTTTGCAGTGCTTCAAGGGGTTTTCTGTTCTACTGCATTATGGCATAATATCAATCATATTCTTGAACTAATAACATACGGCTATAAATACAGATGTTCAGTTCTGAGGGCTCTGTGATGCTTACATGTTTATCTTTTAATGATGTTCAAACCTATAATCTTCTTCCAGGTTTCCTCTTGCCTCCTGACGCTGGAGAGAAGGTCTCTTTGGAGATAACAGTTCTGCTCTCGTTAGCTGTTTTCCTGTTGGTTGTCTCTGAAACCTTGCCCGCCTCCTCAGAGAACTTTCCCTTTATTGGTAAGCAATGGGTACAGCCAAATGTGATTGAATCTTTGGGCATGTGTACTGATGATGTTATAATCATAGTCTATATTTGTGACCTGTTTTAATACCGCACGCACATGAGCATACGACCGCCTTGGGTATACTATTATCAGATATGTAGTCTATGTACAGAGCCATCTATGGTTCCAGGTAATTTTTTTTTTATCAAGGTCTAGTGCTTCAACCAGTTTAAAACATAGGTATAAATGCACTTCCACCAACATTATACAGTTTGAAAGTGTATACTTCACTATTATACATGATGGCAGTAGACATTCGAAAACCATTCCCTGCTTTACTAAGAGATTAACCTCTCACATTGTGTCTCTGTATGTGATAAGATCCATACAATCGCAGTTTTAAAATGCCCCACTTCCCTGCGGATAATTTTAATGTCATAGTAGGAGCTAAAACTCTAATATTCGTTGCAGATAGTTACCTCATATTGTCCGGAGTTGGATTTTCACCGGAATGTCTGAAAATTATCATTCAATATCAATGTTTTCTTTATATGTTATCTCACTACCAGTCTCGGCCAGACTAAGTTATAAGATTACAGCTTTTAACGGTAGATGATACTTCTCGCTATGAATGTTTTTTATTTAACTTTTCAATATCAGAAATCGTTATACCGACTTAACTGAAACTGGTTCTATCTTCCTTGAGGTCTTTTCTATTATTGCATCTAATCTTTGCTGTCTATAGTTTCTAACATTTTGATACTTAGAGAAAAAAATTATGACTATACTGGTTTGACTCAGCAGTCCACCCTGTTTTTGCAAACCAGAAGTGTATCATTGACAAGAACAATATTATTGGGTCATGGATCACTTGCATGCATAACATCCAATAGTGTTGGACTGGTAACATGATTATTGTAATAACATTTCGACTTCAGATTAATAAGGATTCTAACTCGAGAATTTCATTGAGTAAGTACGAGAGGTCAGAATATTGCATCGGTGGAAAAATGTTCATATCAGGTAAAAGCTAGAATCGCTGAGGCTCTCAATAAAACCAAGGGTGAAAATTAAAGCGGGTCTACCTTTGAAACGGTTCAATTGCATAGGCAGGCAATGTTCTAATTGAAAATTAAAATGAGTACCCGTCCAGATCTTTATCCTCCCTATTGATTTAGATCAATAAGATTCTTACTCCATTGCGCAACCAAGTTTTAAAGATTGGCTGAAAAAAAAATCAATTACTTAAGTGTTTTCCGGAGCTGCTGACGGACCTACGATCGAGTATTTTTAGTTAAAAGAAAAATAAACACGCTTTTATCGTTATAGATATCGTGTTAGTATTAAAAGGAGTGTTGCACGGATGGTTCCCAAACTGTACATGTCCTATTGGTCTCCACAGGTGTGTACTTTGCTGTTGCCATGTTATTAGTGTCCCTGTCCACCTTGCTCACCGTTATCGTGCTCAACTTTCACCATAAAGGTGATCTCAATAGACCCGTTCCTAGCTGGATTAGGAAGGTGGTCTTCCAGTACTTGGGGAGGGTTATGATGGTTCGCACAGACAAACGATCCATATACCCGGCAGAACTCGCCAAAGGCCGTTCAGGATCACAAACGAACAACTCAGGAAGTGAAAACAAAGCATTTCAACAGGAAGCATACATCAATGGATATCAGGTAAAAATGTTTGCTTTAGCTTCCCAATCTGCTTGTTCAATAGAGGATGTCTTTCTGTATGCATGTTCCATCCATCCATCCATCGATCCATCCATCCATCCATCCATCCATCCATCCATCCATCCATCTATGCATCCATCCATTCATCCATTCATCCATTCATCCATCCATCCATCCATCCATCCATCTATCCATATCCATCCATCTATCCATCCATCCATCCGCCAGGCCAGTAATCCCATCCCAAGCAGCCATTCAGCCGTCCATCCATCCTCCTGTTAGTCAATCGATTCTCTAATGACATCATTGTTGGGACTTTATCTATACATCCTCTTTATTGTATTTGCTGTTATCAATCGTACTTCCCACTTAATTGTCAACGACAGAAACATTTTATACGACTATTTCAAATGATATTTATTGAAAAATAAATTCATATTTTAGCACTTGGTCGTCTATGGAGCATCTTTATTATGTATTGTAATGTATCCACGAATATATTCCCTTTTTTTTTTCAGTCTTCAAATTTGAGCAATATAGATGCGATCATGATAACGTTCGAGGTAGAACACGAATGATTTTATCACAGCAAATGTTATTATGTTTGCTTCGATTGGATCACCCATTCCCCCCCTTTTATTTTTTGTTTACTTTGTGTATCGTTTTTTTTTTTTTTTTTCTTCTTTTTTTACTTTGTGTATCTATCACTGCAATGCACTGCAAACACACGTTTCTTTGTTATTGTTGTCGTCGTTGTTGTTGTTGTTGTTTTAATAAACCCCATATAGCCAGTTTAGGGGGTATATCACGGACATCAACCATACTTCCCGCGCTTTGGATATTCAACAGTAAAATTTAACAAAATATATTACTTTGTTATCCCCTTTCACAACTACAGGAGGAAACCGAAACCACTGTAAGGTGGTGGACCTCAGATTCTGCAATTTTTTAAAGAGCAAAATAACAGTAAATAGAAGTAACAAACCTGTCCTGTATTCAGCAGTCACCGAAAGACAGTGGTTTGACATAGAGAAAACTACCTAACTGATTTGCGGATTTGTTTGCAGTAAAAGAATTAGGAAAATTTATATCGTCGTTCCTTGACGTTTTAAGCAATTTTTGAAAATGAATCCCTCTAAGGTTTTAGTTAAACCTCTCTAAACTGTTTGAATACATCAGTAACAGAGGAGTAACAGTGGAATAAACGAAATAAATAAAAAAAAAATAATAATAACGAAAAACCGCATATCATTTTAAACTTTAATGTCTAAAATTTAATACGAACTGTCAACCGAAAAACAAATTAATATAATAAATAACAGAAAGAAACTACAATTTGAGCATCGATAAATTAAAAAATGAATACGCTGATTGAATTAGCCAAATTTTCCAACCCTTTTGATTCTGCGCTGGAGCAACAAAGAAAACAAAATATAAAAGGCTATTGCTCTGTATATAGTTCTTATCAGGTTCATGTGATTAAAACCTGTGTTAATAATTGTAGGTAAAATAAAGACAGGTATCGAGATAAAATCAACGAAAGTCAACGTCCAGTGCAAAAATAAAGATTTCAAAAACTGTCCGTTGCTATCACTGGTCACATTTGAATTGTTTTGCAATTGTTGTGAAGGTTCCCTGTGCTTGAGCCAGCAATGTGTTATGTATTTCATTATCCCGATACAGGCGCATGGCAGTGCACGTTTTAGAAAGTACAGGGCTGAATGTCATCGTGCTGTGCTCCTCCCCCCGCCTCTCCAAAGGTCACACTAGCCTCCACAGTCCAATACCCCACCCAAAATCCCCGAACAGTTCATATTCGACCAAGCAAAAACCTGGAAATCCCCGGCGGAGTGTTTGTACCCCTTACCGGAAATGGGACATTCACTGGTGTGTTGCTACCGGTCGACCACGAAATCCGAGAACAATTGTCACCGCTCCCGTGCATTTTTGTGTGTGTTTTCTATGCCAGTGTGAAGAGTTTGAAGTGTTTGTACTCCCTAGCTTACTAAAATTACACAGGGATTTCCAGCCGTTCGCTTGGTCGGAACAAATCTATTGATGTTATAACACATACTGATCATGCTTGATTCAGCTTTGCCTTTGTCCTCACCCTCACCTCGTTTAATTAAACATTATAGCAAAGACCTCGCACCCACCATAAAATGTTTCACTTGTTCTTGCACTGTTTGTATTAGAGTAATAAAAGTTCATGACATCAGGAATTCGAGGCTCTGAAAATCATCTCTAGTTCTGGTGAGGTTTGAAATAAACAAACAAATAAAGTCTGAACATATTGAAGTGTTGATGACAGATTTAGGTTAAAAGGACGCAAGCAAAAGATTTGACTTTAAAATGGCATTAAGATTTAGTTAGTATGTCTATATTTATGTCATGCGAAAATTTCATGATTTACACTGTTACATTTGTTATGGAGATTTGTGCTAAAAACAGGAAAATCCCAGATTTTGTTCCTTTTATCATTCGTTACGCCTCTTAATATCCATATATACACCACAAATGTTGTCATTATCTCCATCATGAAAAGAAAAAAAAACAACAAAAAACAAAAACAAATGAAATTAAAAAGACAAACATAAGGTCCATCATGATTTGAATAGCTTATTCTCCCTCCCAAAGCTGAATATTATCTCAGATATAGTGTGTTATGAAGTATCAATATCAGCTTCTATATCGATATTGTTTAAGAAAAGATAATTGTCTTGAGAACTATAATGAGATATCTATGGTTTGTGAACATTCACCTTGATGTTGATTCTCTCAAGGGTATGCCCATACATTCTGTTTCTTTAGATATCTGAAAAGTCGTGAATTAATAATTCCGTTTGCTTGTTGTTTGTTAGTTTGGCATTTTAATGCACTTAAATAGCAAAGAAAAAAAAAAAGACAAAGATTTAAAGTGTGTGTGTGTGTGTGTTTTTTTTTTTAAAGAATCAAATATAATAAGATGATTAACATGTTTGAATTTTATGATTATCTACAATATGTTTGATTCAGTTGCTGTTTTGTTTTTTTGTTGTTGTTGTTGTTGTTTTTGTTTGTTTGTTTGTTTGTTTTTTTTTTTTTGCTTTGCTTTGGACCAGTGGGTTTTATATAAAGAGTTGCAATATTTAAAACATAGTTTCGAATCTATCATTAACGATCATTTAGATTAAGGCCACGTCTAATCTTTTGTTTCTTCTTCTCAGGAACTGCAAGGCAGGAGACAGTCAACGGCCAATGGAGTGCCTGCTTTTACCATTCAGACCGCAGACAATGGTTATCAGGAAAGACCTCTGGGGCAGGAATTCCTGGAACGAGCCACCTCACCCTCCTTCACTTCTTCTAACAACTTATCAGCATCCACCTCCACCGAGCCCCACCCATCCCTGATACCCTTGCTGACTGTCCTGAAACAGCAGCTGAGACTCATGGAGCGATATGAAAGTAGAAAAGAAAACAAACACAGACATGATCACATGTCCTCAGAATGGAAGAAAGTTGGTATCATTCTGGACAGATTTTTTCTAGTTCTCTTCACGACGATCATGGTCATAAGCTCCATGGCGATTCTCCTGAATCTGAGCTCCTAATACTGATTATGTGCTGTTGCTGCTGAATAGCTGCTAGGCAGCGGAAAGAACTGAACAAACTTAATACTCTTTTTTTATTCATCATTGTGTTACTCCCCTTCTTCTAAGAGACTGATTGAATATAATTATCCAGTTTCACTAAAATGTCTCTATATTTTATTTGTGACGCGCCTGAAAAAATAATAATAACAAAAGGGGATTGTGTATTTGTCCCTAAACATTTTTACACTTTTTTTTTTTTTGTTTCTTTGTATCAATAAATGATATTGATCTATACCCTCTGTGTTGGTGTTGCTCTTTATCCATGGCTTAACTCTTTTAATTTCCTAAAGGTAGGTAGAATTGTCTGATAATAGAATACTCGTATTCTTTTCTGATTTCCTTAAAGGCTGACCAGAAAGACTGCCGATTACTCTGAAGAGAAGAAAACTTGTGCCATATGAATACTACTCCCTATCGAACATTGTGTTATTGTTATTAAACAGTTTAATTAAACTTGTTCTCTTTTTTTTTTTTTTTTGTTAGAACTACAACTGAATTAAATATGATCATTAATACAAAGTGCTGGTAATTTAGTGTGAACGTATTCACCATGAAATTTTAATGCCACACACACACACACATACAACCATGCAGACATAACAGAAATTAAGAGGGAGACGCCTGAGGTAGAAAGAGAGTCGATAACATGCGTATAGCATCAATGACATGCAAACCAATTCATTTATGGACACAAAGATTACAAAAAAAAAAAAAAAGAAAAAAGAAAACGCTGGCTGATATCTTTGCTTTATACAATCAAAATATTTGCCGGGATGCATAATATTAACAACAACAACAACAACAATAATAACAACAACAACAACAACAACACCAACAACCACAACAGCAAAATGGAATGAATGAAGTGATGGGATAAACAGTGGTGGCTATGACAACTCTGTATGAAGAAGAGGCCATAATCAAGTGTCTTATGCACGTTTTGCATATATATAATCATTTATCGATGACATATGACTGCATGTAGCAGCCAGATGAAGCCAAATCATGGTTGACAGAAGCCTAGGTTTACCGGTGAATGACCATTAATCAAACACGTTAGATTCAGTTCAATTTGATTAAGGCTTTTCAACCCCCTCTCGCGGGGGTTATCTCAGCCCCCATTTTCAATTGTCGGTCATGCCAGGCCGCGCCACGGGTGGAAAAAGCAATGGGCAAGCACGAGCCCCGCCCGCTCGCTCCTCCGTTGCTAGGTCTCTTCTCTGGTGTCCTGCCTCCTTTTTTCCTCTGTTGTATTTGCTGGAGCGTCTCCGTGAGCCCAACTCACACACAAACATGCCCCTCGGACATAAAAGCCAAATGTGTAAAATTGGGCTCGTAGCCTT